>PKML01054759.1:106080-154431 GCA_002933935.1 Eutrema yunnanense
CTCTCTCTCTCTCTAAAAATCTCTCTGCCCTCTCTCTAAAAAAAGGTAACATTTTTTTGCATTTGTATTTTTAATTTATATTATTGTTTGTAAGGATTTTGAATTGTTAGTTAGGATTGTAATATTTATTAGTTAGGATTGTAATTATTAGTTAGGAATGGAATTATTTTATACTAGAATTGAGTTAATTAGTTTTAAATATTTTTTAGATATGGCGCCACGTAAGTCACACTATCGCCAGTTTCTCGAGACGGGACCGCGTGATAATACGCACCTCCCGTCATCTTCTGCGACGCAGTCCGCTGTTCCGGATTCTTTTTCCGGACCAGCGCCGCCTCCAGAAGCAGATGCTGATCGACCGCCGTTGTTGTATGCGGGATTGACGGTCGAAGATATTTTGCAGTCACCGGGGCATGATTCTTTAGACCGGTTAGATCCGCGACGGCTCCCGGATACATTTTGGTACGTAACTACAATTTTTTTTTTTAATAACATTATGAATTTGTTTTTTTTTACTAATAATTTTTGTTTTTTTTCTCAGGTTTACGGAAGATAACAAAGTTGGACGAAGTGTGGCTGACACCATTAAAGCCTATTTCATGGAGCCTCACCGCAATTGGTCTTCAGTTCCGGAAGACGTTGTCGAGACATGGTTTAAATGTTTCGCGGTAATTTTTTTTGTTTTCAATTCATTATTATTTTGGAAAATTCTTTATCTTTAATATATCGTTTCTAATTTTTGTTTTTTTTTGTATAGCAAAAATGGCATTGGGACGTTGCGATCAACGAGACAGTGAAGGCGGAATTCAAAAAAAAGGGAAAATTGCGGCTCAACAATACCGTCTCCGATTGGAAGAGGAAGTGGGAGGTTAAAGGCGATCATGGGAAGCCGCCATACCTGTCTTCCGCTGTTTGGAACGGCTTGACGGCATATTGGAGAGATCCGCATGCGCAGCAAGTGGCCGCTAAGTGTTCGGCTTCTCGAAACACTATGGGTCCAGACGGTCTTCCAGCGCTTATGCCTCATACGTCGGGTCAAACATCTTTTGCGGGAAGACGCCTTCAAATGGTAATAATTTTTTCAGTTATAATTTTATTTATGTTATTTTAATTTGTTATTAATTTATATTATCCATCAACGGTTTGATTTCTTTTTAAATGTCTTTTTTGTTAGGCAAATGGAGGCGAACTTCCTCCAATGACCCGAGTTTTTGCGGAAACTCACAAGAAGAAAGACGGATCTTTTGTAGATCCTCGAGCAGAGGCGATCTACAATGACGCGCATGCAAGGATCGACGAGCGTCAAACTCAGCTTTCTCAGCAGCTATCACCTGGTGGTAGTTCGGTCCAATCCACTGCGACTTTGACGGTTGCCCAGATGGACGACATATACGCAGAGGTAATTTAACGTTTTTTTTTTACAAAAGTTAACGTTTCTTTATACAATTTATTAAATTTTACGTTTCTTTTTTAAAGGTTGCCCCGAAGAGAAAGGGCAGAGTTTTAGGGATGGGATCGATCGTACATAGTGCCGCCGCGTCGTCCCGTCGTCAGCTTTTCGACGATCCGGTTATTTTGCGGACGGAGTTAAACACCGCCAACTCCGAGATCCAAACTTTGCGGGCGAAGCAGGTGGTATACGATGAGAAGATCCAAGGATACGATAAAACAATCCAAGGATACGACACTCTCTTCGATATTATTGCCCTGACTAACCCGACTTTGGCGGCTGCACTGAGGCAGCAGGAAGGATCGACATCAGGCCAGCCGAGTGATCCGCTCGCACAAGAACGAGCGAATATGGAGCAGAATGGATCGGACGACGAGCTTTTAGATAATTTACGTTTTCCAGCTAGGCAATAGTTTGTAGTAAGAATTTTATTTTGTGTTTTGTATTATAAATTTTATTTTATATTTTTAATTTATTTAAAAATATTTAATTTATATATATAATTTTATTAATTATTTTTTTAATTTTAATTAATTTAATTTATATTTTGAATTTATTTATAAAAAATATAATTTATGACGAATTTACATCGATTTTACATCGTTCAATAATTTACATCGATTTTACATCGATTTTAAATCAATAGTTTTACATCGATTTTACATCGTCCAAAAATTTACGACGAATTTACATCGACTAATTTACATCGATTTACCAACGCATTTACAGCTATCGTTTACGACGAATTTACGACGAATGATCAAAATAGAAATTGTATAATTCGATGTAAAATCGATGTAATTTTTAATCACATTACGACGATTTTACGACGAATTATCGGAAAAAAAAATTGTATAATTCGATGTAAAATTGATGTAATGTTTCATCGTGATATCGATGTAAAATCGATGTAATGTATTCGTCGTAAAATCGATGTAAATATTTACATCGATTTTACGACGAATACATTACATCGATTTTACGACGAATTTTAGTCCTCCTTAATATTACGACCGATTTACGACGATTTCCAATTAACAACGATCATATTACGACGAAACGTTAATCGTCGCTAATCCGTCGTAAACCATGTTTTACGACCGATTTACGACGATTCTCGTAGTTGTAAAATGTCAGTTTTCTTGTAGTGTTAGGTTCAGCACACACATACACAACTATGCCTAAGATAACTTATAGATCCACAAGTCCCGCCTCACATTTCCGTTTCTGTTGAAGTTGTAATTTGTCTGAAGAAGCGGTTGGAATAAGCGTTCCGAAGTCTACGCTTGAAATTAGGATTTATGGTTTTCAGATTTGGACAGATTCCATACCCAACAGAAAAACAGCGATAACATTGTGGTCAAACCTCTAAATCGGAATCAAAAAGATGTTCTGGAAGTCTGACACCAAAATCTTTCTAACGGTATGAAGATAGCTTCTTGGTTCCTCCTGGTTCGCCGGGAAATCTCCTTGCAAGATGGTTGTACGAAGATTCTAACTACAAATATCGATCTCAGAAAAATGATAATAACTTTAGATCCATAACTCAAAATGGAGATCCGCTTTCGTCTATGGCTAGATCTGGGAGTGTAGAATATTCTTACCAAGTTTCAGCTTCATCCGATCTGATTTGCCTGCCCGATTCTCTTCTATTCCAAAACGGGTCAGATTTGCCTCTTAGACGGCTACGGTGGCTTCTCCTGCGAAGTGGCTCGACGGTGGTGGCTCCAGTGGAATTCCGACAGGGCTCCGCCGCTCTGAACTCTCTGCCTCCTCTCTGCAACGAGATCCTTCTATGTATAGAGCAAAGGGTATGGGTGTCAATTAGGGCCAAAGCCCGAGGGCCGGCCCGACCCTGAAAAACACCGGGCTGGGACCTAGAAATAAAAGTCCAAAAAAAATTGGACTTTTCAGGCTAAGCCCATTCGGGTTAGTGTGTTTTTTGGGCTTAGCCCGATCGGGCTCGGACAAGCCCGAAAAGCCCGTAACTATTTGATTATGTATGTCTTATTAAATTTGGGTTCACTTATCATCATATGATTTCAAAGCGTATGAAAAACATACCATTATAGAAGAAGGAAAGTCTAAATTGACTCTATACTTAAAAGACGATATGTTGGAACTGACTTTTTATGAAGACATGGATGTTTTATAATGGTGGAAGTGTCAGTCACAACGTTATGGTGAGTTAGCTCATATGGCATGTGATATTCTAAACATTCTGATAACTACAATGGCATCAGAGTCTACATTTAGTATTGGTGTGCATGTCTTGGATAAATATAGAAATCGTCTTTAACCAAGTAACGTTGAAGCACTGATTTGTACATGCACTTAGTTGGATGTGTTTACATTTCGTGATCCATGTACCATTATCATTCATCCATATTTACTTCATATTTTTAAAATCTTTATCTATAGACTTTCAATGACATTTTTATATGATTTATACCTCTAAAAGCTTAATATTATTTTACTTTATTCTTTATAAGTAGCTCTTGATGGTGATGAGGATTTAGAAGAAGATGAAGAAGATTCTAATCTAAACTCTACTACCTAGATTTGAAGTGTTTTGATTTTATGTTTTATTTGGTAATACAATTTATTTGAATTTTTTTTTTTGTCAAACTTTTGCTTTTAAATTTAATTGGATTTGATATAATACATTTCAATTTATATTTATTTTGATAGATATAATACATTTCAATTTATATTTATTTTGATAAATATTTTGTTTTAAGTATTTTTTTGTTTGAGAATTGTGAATTTTTGTGTTTGTAAGGAAAAGCCCGAAAAAGCCCGAAAATCCCGAGAGTCCTGTCCGGGCTGGGCCGTGCTTTAGAATATAGGCCCGATTTTTTTCGGGCATGGTCGGGTCGGACTAAAATATATGCGGGTTTTACGGGTTTCGGGCCGGGCCAGCCCGATTGACATCCCTAGCAAGGGGTGAGGTTTCCTACGTTTAGGGTTTTCGGAGAAGATGTCTCTTTTGCCCGTAATGACCATTTTGGGCTTCACTCATTGGGCTTCACTTCTCTTTACTAATGGGCCACGAAATTAAGATAATAAAACTTTGGGATCCATTTGAGAATGAGGTTAATCACTTATTTTCTCTTGTGGGCTTTCCTTAACCCGAAACAGGCCCGACTCCTCGCCTAATGATTCTTTCGGTCCAACTTTTCCTTTCGCTTGATGTTTGCCCCAACTATCCTCAAGCCCGACTTAGCATGCATGATCAATGCCCAAAAAGGATTCCGGTCAAAAATTAAGAGTCTGAATCAAAATTTCCTTTGCAAGTTAGGATTTTCTTCTTCGGGAAGTTAGGGTTAGGGTTTCTTTGGTCGCAATGTTTAGGGTTATCGCCTTAGGGGTTTAATCAAAAAAAATATACCCTAAAATTGTTTCTTGGGATGTCACACATATAGTGACAATGTTGAAACTAGCTCCAATCTCTCACTTTGACGAGACAAAGTATGCATATACGCTAGTCCTCTAGCCACATCCAAAATCGTCTAGTGCGCTAAAGAGGTTTCAACCCTTCGTCCTTCCAGTGAGAAAGATGTATACTTAAGGCACCTTGTCACATGTATTGGTAAACCAATAACAACCTCTCGTTTTCTTCGAGGCAATACCTATGGAGAACTCAGAGCCGGTCCTGAGTTTTAGAAAGGCGCAAGCTAAAAAAAATATTTGGGCCGTTTTACCATATTAAGTTTCGAACTTATGACTTTCTGAATTTTTTTTATAATTTTACTACTAAACTAAAGAGATTTTTTAAAATTTAAGTGCCGATTTTTTTTTATGAAAATGAGAGCCGCAAACCCATGTTTGCTTTTCTTGGACTCAGGGCCGATCCTGAGAGAACTACAAGTTTGCCTTGCTCCACTTCTTCTTCATCTTTGTGTCTTTCTCCAACTTATTTCCTTCCCTCTGAACTTCACTTCTCTGCAAAGACTGCAATTAGCTTAGTCATTTGTGTATCGCCGCTCTTTGCTGCAACATCCATATATATATACTTAAGAATTATCTCATCATCACATTTAATTGGTCTTTGTTTTTTTTTTGTTTTTAATAGAAATTTTGGTTATGAAAGACCAGATGAAAGGATGTTTGTAGTATACAAGTATCACTTTCACTAATTGGATGTGTTTTACCTTTAATATTAAATATTAAATTACAAATTTTATAGCAAAAGTTTGCTACGAAAACTAACCGACTTACTATTTCGAATAAAATGTGGTCCTAGCTAGTTTTCATGTGCATTATTTACCCACATAATCTCTCTTCTCTGTAGACTATAAAATTAGAAAGCTAACCTCAGGTTTGAATTCATCCATACCTTTTCCACCTATAATCGATTGTTCCATCCTCTTACTGCAACCTCTATTCCTTTCTGCAGTTTATTCTTATGCACAACTCCAAAACCCACCTCTCCCAACGAATCTCTCCTCCAATAAGCAACAAACCCACCACAATCCCAATGAAAAGTCCCACATGCAATAAATCTTTTCTTTCCCCAGTTTCAAGGAACATGAATGCGGTTCGTCTCAATATTTGGATTCACTTCAGTGTTTGCAACTATTCTAATAGAATGGGGAAAGTTTTCCATGAAGTTGATTATAGGAAACATCCAGACTTCTCGGTTTCAATTTGATGAGCTCAAAAGTCGAAAGTAAAGCATTTCAGCAGAAAATAAAGTTCTAAAAGGATTTGATATGTCTAATGTTATTATAAATCTAAAAATATACACACTGCAAATTATAAATTTAAAATATTTAATTGATATGAAATAAAAATCTAAATAATTTAGCAAACATAAATGCGGTGTGTTATAAACGTGCCCCACACTATAGATTTTACGATACAAGCTCGTTTAAAGGCCCAAACTGAAATGAATAATCTAGCCCATTAAAAGGCCCAATGTCTATTTTCTTCTCCTCCATTTCTCTCAAGCTTGAGAACATGACAGTGAATTAGGGTTTTGCCCGAAAACCTCAGTCACTCTTGCCTACTGATCCGACGGGGAAAAATGGCGTTGAGACATCTGAGCCGACCGAGAGACATCGTAAAGAGATCGACGAAGAAGTACCTCGAAGAACCGCTTTACCATCGGCTCTTCAAAGATGGCGGCTCGGAGGTCAGTGTTCGGCAGCAGCTGAATCAGTTCCTCAAAGGCACTAAGCACGTCTTCAAATGGGAGGTTGGAGATACGATCAAGAAGCTCCGAAGTCGCGGCCTTTATTACCCGGCACTCAAGGTTCCATCTTATTTCTGGAAATCCCATCTTCGATTTTTTGTGATTAGTTCCACAAGCGGGTTTTTCACAATGATGTTCTCAGATTATAATCTTTTGAATACATGTAGAAATGTAGATTCTTATAGTGGTAGTTTGATGCTCTTGACGAACAATTTAGTAATTGTTGGATCTCTTCTCTTGAAATTGGTGTAGAAGCAGATAGAGATTCTCTTGAAATTGGCGTGATCTTGAAACTGTAAAGTAGATGTTCACTGTGTGATGCTTGTTTCTTTAGTTAGGCTCCTGCTTGCGAATTCTTATTGTAGAGTTATTTTCGGCTTTCAGCTATCTGAAGTAATGGAAGAGAGAGGTATGAACAAGACGGTGAGTGATCAAGCAATCCATCTTGATCTTGTTGCGAAAGCTCGGGGAATTGCTGCTGGGGAGAGTTATTTTGTTGATCTTCCGGAAACATCTAAAACCGAGCTCACTTATGGGTCTCTTTTGAACTGCTATTGCAAGGAGTTGATGACAGAAAAGGCGGAAGGTCTAATGAACAAGATGAAAGAGCTCAACATTACTGTTAGCTCGATGTCGTATAACAGCCTCATGACCCTTTACACAAAGACAGGACAGCCTGAGAAGGTTCCGGCGATGATTCAAGAAATGAAGGCCGAGAATGTCATGCCGGATTCATACACATACAATGTCTGGATGAGGGCATTGGCTGCTACTAAGGATGTTTCTGGTGTCGAGAGAGTCATCGAAGAGATGAATAGAGATGGTAGAGTTGCTCCAGATTGGACTACATACAGCAACATGGCATCTATATATGTTGATGCGAGACTATCTGAGAAAGCAGAGAAGGCCCTTCAGGAACTGGAGATGAAAAACACGCAACGGGATTTTAAGGCATATCAGTTTCTTATTACATTGTATGGACGACTGGGAAAACTGACTGAAGTTTATAGGATTTGGCGTTCATTGAGGCTGGCTATTCCGAAAACCACGAATGTAGCCTATCTGAACATGATACAAGTGCTGGTGAACTTGAAAGATTTACCGGGTGCAGAGACGCTGTTCAAGGAATGGCAAGCTAACTGCTCTACTTATGACATCCGGGTTGTAAATGTGTTGACTGGCGCTTATGCAAAAGAAGGGCTCATTGAAAAAGCAAAAGAGCTCAAGGAGAAAGCTCCAAGAAGAGGAGGAAAGCCCAATGCTAAAACGTGGGAGATCTTCATGGATTACTATGTAAAGAGCGGTGATACAGCTCAAGCACTCAAATGTATATCTGAGGCAGTTTCTATCGGCAAAGGAGATGGTGGCAAGTGGCTACCATCACAGGAAACACTCAGAACTTTGATGAGCCAATTCGAGGAAAAGAATGATGTTGATGGAGCTGAGAATTTGGTAGAGATATTAAAGAAGGGAACAGATGATGTAAGCGCAGAAATCTTTGAATCATTGATAAGAACATATGCAGCAGCAGGAAAGAATCCTCCTGCTATGCGTCGGCGCTTGAAGATGGAAAACGTGGAGGTTAATGAAACGACACAGAAGCTGCTCGATGAAATATGTCAGGAAGAATGAGGTCTACTGTTCCATCTCTTTCTCCTTCATTTTTGTTTTTAACCTTCAGGCAAGACATTATTATCAGTCGTGTAGGGGCACTTGCATTCTCAGAGCTCTGTTTCTTATTGGTAATAAAAATAGGCTCTATTTATATGATTGAGAATCAGCAAATCAATCTTATGGGCCTGTTTTACTTTCACCTTAAGACTGTTTGTTCATGTTTCTGTGAATTGTTTCGAGATTAGCTTTGATTTACAGTTGAGAGAACGAAACTCTCACACAATGTAATCTCCTCTTTGGAGATCTTATTTTGGTAATTGCAAAAATGTTAAAGCTGACTTGACGATATACGGCGTTATCTTTTTCTTCGATTTCATTTCGATTTATTCCTCGGCCAATGTTAAAGCTGACTTGATCGGAAAAAGAGCTCTTGGAGGCATCTTGAACTCTTTGAATTAGTTTCAATAAAATTAAGCTTTTGACCCCCAAAAAGGAAGATTTTTGAAATGGCTAAAAGTTCTATTATAATTACATTACACCCTCCGGAAAAAAATAAAAATTTTACATAATTGAGAATCAGTTATTGAGGGATTTTGTGGTTGGACGATCATCTAATCAATGTAGCAAGAAACAAGCAGTTAGTTCCCATCTTCCTCAACGCATCCGCAGCGTTCTGAACGGCGTTAACTTGATGCGATTCTATGAACCCGTTGACACAAACGCCGTAATCCGACACAGCCGCGGTCAAAAACATTTTCAGCGACAGAACATTTCGTTTCTTGATGCTCGTCTTCGCTTTCTTAAGATTGAAGGCTGCGTCCATAAGAGTCGCGTAGCAAATGGAGACTTGTTGGTTTCCGTTTTTGAACCTCGCAGCGTCTTTAATCGCCAATCTCGTCTTAGCCTCGAGGGCACAAATCGTGCTGTGCACGGCTCGTCTCGGGCTCGACCCTTTAACCAGCGGTTGACACAATGTTGGGTATGCGGTTTGGGAGCAGAGTCTGTTGAAACGTGCTTCCGTGGCTTGGTTCGCCGTCAAGAGGATCACGGTAACGGCGATGGTCGAGAGGTAGAGCTGGGTTTTGTTGCAGCCTGCCATATTTTGTTATTTTTTAAAATTGGAAAGAAATAATCATATGGGCAAACTTTCTAATTAAAATTCCTCTCGCTATGAATAGAAATATATTTTTGGTTTCAGAATTGTTGGTAATGGGAGTTTTCTGATATTTTTTTTTCTTGGTAACTATACATTTGACTTGTTTGAGGTTCAACTTCTTTTTAGGGGAAAACGACTATAGAGACTTTATACATTTATATATCAACACAAACTAAGATTTTAGATCGCAACGTCTCTTTTCAAGTATAAATGATATTATATATAATATAACATTCAATCTTATTTGTATTTTTCATTGACGTCTCTTTACAAGTAAATGTCATTACATTGGTTTTTCAAAGCAAATTATAAGATGATTATTAACCATGATCATCACCTCTTCCGCTTACTCAGAATCTATCGATCTCTTAAGCCTCCGATTGCCCGTTCAGACTACCGTGCCGTCGGTTGCAAGTTGGTCTGTTTGGTAGTACCGGAGATCGCGTCAATCCTCGGAGAAACTAGGCATGGGCAAAATAACCGGAACCGAAATACCGGAACCGGAACCGAACTGAAATACCCGAACCGGAATTGTCAAAAATACTCATTGGATCCTACACATTGATACCCATGGGTATCGGGTAGAACCGGAACCGAACCGAAAATATTTCGGGTACCCGAATACCCGAAATATAATTATATATCCAAAAATATTAAATATATATCAGGTTTTTGGGTATATTTTTTGTATTATGGGTATATTGTTTTTAGTTTTTTTTTTTGTTTTCGGGTATATTTTTGGTATTTCGGGTATATGTTCCCTAAAACGTTTTCGGGTTTTCGGGTAAAATTTTGGGTTTTCGGATATATTTCGGATTTCGGGTATATTTTAGACATTTCGGGTAAAAAATACCTGAAACCGAACCGGAACCGATTAAGATCCGAATGGTTCCGGTATATTTCGGTTCCTAAACCTTTCTACCCGAAATATTCGGAACCGAACTGGAACCGAACCGAAATCATTTCGGTACCTATATGGATCATAAACCTCTCTACCCGAAATACCCGGAACCGAATGGTTCATACCCGGAATCGAACCAGAACCGAAAATGCCCAGGCCTAGGAGAAACTGTAGGTTTTTCATTTCTCGAGGTTTGAGGACCGACCTCGGAAGGATGCTCGTGATAACTATGATGAAAGCTCCAGTTCTTCTGAATTGCAGCAACATCGGGATGGTCTACACCTTGGCGAGTGATTGCTGTTTTTTCGTCTGGTTTCGTTCGATGCAAAAATTTCGTGTTTCTCTTCCCGTTTTCCTTAAACGTTCGGTGGTTTCAATTGTACCATGCTCTGATACCAACATTTGTAACACCCCCGAATACGATTTCCACGGATCCATCCGCGGAGTCGAACCTGGGTGGTGCTACGGGTTTAAGGGATAATCGCCGAGACGACTTAGCCAAAGGCAACATCACATCACCGTCAGCTAGATCGGCCCGAAGGTCAATCCCCGTCCCCCTTTCCCCTCGGTTTCCAGCCTAAAGCTTTACAACCCGTTCTGGTTGCCGAGAGTTGTTCTGGCCCGGACGTGGCCTAGTATCATTAGAATTGAAGTTTTTATAATAAATGCACCCATTTTATTTCAAATTTTGAAAATGTCTTTACACAAACGATGCATCTTATTATAAACTCGATAAAGAAACCTCAGAACTAATCTTTACAAAAACCACCATAATCTACTCTGGATAGCCTAATGTCCGATACTCCCCTTCTAGCATTCTCACTAAGGTTACCTGCGAGACAAAAATTTATCATGAGCATTCCTAATGAATACTCAGTGAGCTCGGGACCCTCTAGCGGCACATGCACGTTAGTCCCCAAATCCCCATCCCCAGATAGCCGAAGCCTATAAATGCATCGGGAAGCATCACACATGCTATCCCATCACCGAGCATTTAGTATAAAAGTATTAACAAGCAAGTTCCCAATCAACAAGCAAGCAATACCAAACTACATACTTTGCCCAAGTATGCACAGGCGGAAGCTATAAAAACGCACGCCGGTGGCCTTACCGACGACGCCGAAATCACACAACAAATTAAAGAACTATAACTTAGCCCTGAAATAACTTCACTAAGAGCTCCTCTAGATGTGTCACCCACCCGCCGTCACTGTAACCTCCATGTTCGTTCACCACAAAGGATCCCGGACAATATGTCACCTACGATCTTGGTCCATCACGGACGCCTATCAAATACGCCGTCGCGCACTTCCCGGCCCTGGGTGCGACCCAAGTAACCCTCCGAGATTTTTCGTGGCGGTGGTGACTACATCACTTAGCATAATCTAATCTAGATTATACTAAAAAAATAAATTGTATGACAATCCCTCCTGGACCGTCACACCACAAATTTGTGAACTCCCTAGCACACAAATTCAAGTATAACAATAACAAACAAGGGTCTTCCCTCAACCCAAAATTTTATGTATGAACCTCCCGTCACATACATAAAATCACTCAAATTCTTCTCTCGTGTTATTTCTGCCGATATTGCCACACATAGACGCTAAATCTCGTGTAAGCAAACCGACTAACACTTAGGCCATTTTCCATCGTTTTACTCCTTAGCAAATTTATTTATAAATTAACCTCCATCCGAGGAGAAATTTATAAATTCAACAAACGGCAGAACGAACACGCTTTGTCCGTTTTTGCCTTAATAGCAAATTTATTTATAAATTAACCTCCATCCGAGGAGAAATTTATAAATTCAACAAACGGCAGAACGGACACACATGGTCTGTTCCCGCCTTAAACACGCATAGAAATTTTATAAATTAACCTCCATCCGGTGAGAAATTTATAAATCAAGCAAGCGGCAGAACGGTTCTCGCCTTAAACACGCATAGAAACTTCATTTATAAATTAACCCCCATCCTTTAGGCAATTTATAAATCAAGAAAAATGATAAGAATAAACTCCCCGAGATTTATTCTTACCCAACACGCAAGTTAATAAGCATAAACTATGCTACCAGAACTCACCTTAATTTTTGATCGGATTAAGCAAAGATTAGACTTTAGCCACGATTCTTCCTGAAACGGCAAGTCCCCTCTCGGCTAAAATGCACTTGATTTTAACCCAAAATCTTCCTTTGATCACTTTCTCACTCAAAGGTTCCTTCCTTTTTCTAAGTGTTTTATTTGTGATTTTCGCAAAATGTACTTACCTTTGAACTCGAAGGTGCTATTTATAGTACAGCAAAGTCGGTTTCAGCCAGCACACTTGTCACCAGATGTATACCACAGTTCTGCATGCTATCCACCTCCAGCTCGGCTAAAATCAGATCATAGCCTAGGCATGTGCATCTCCATGCACCGCGACACCTCCTCGTAGCCTTTAGCCTAGGTCTACACGATAACATGCATTGCAACACCTCCTCCTCGGCTATAATCGTAGCTTATAGCCTAGACCTACATGCAATGCGACACCTCCTGCTTCGGCTAAAACATAGCCCAGGTGCATATATGTCTCGGCTAAAATCATATCCGATTGATTCTGGCACGATCTTATCTGGCTAAAATCTTATCCCTTCGTTTTTAGCCTACCACTTAGGTCTGACACTATCCCCCCTGCGGTACAGTACTCTTGTCCCCTAAATTAGTAACAAACCGCACGTGATGAGGAATCTTGGTCGGCAAGTAGTTAAAACGTGTTCCCCACGTTTTTAGGGCTTGAGCTTATCCAAACAGTGTTCCACCGTGATATGTTCCCTCAGCTCTATCTCTTAACAGCACGTTTTCCTCATGTCGGCAAGAAAACATATATTTTCCCCCGAAGTCAATTTTGGCGGCTATGAATAGTGTTTGCTACTTGTCGCCGTACCAGTCGTTCAATTTTCATCGGCTAAAAATCTTCAGTCTGGATAGTGGTTCAGTTGGTTTCCCCCCGGGAAATGACTCGCCCAGGTTCTGATCTTTCCCCGCACGGTCAGATATTCTCCCTCGGCTAAAAGTCGCTTGAAATGTATCCCACGGACTGATTGTTTCCCTCAGCAGTCTTCTTGCTGTCGGCTGTTTCTATAATCATCGGCTACCTTTCCCAGATTCTTCCCCGGGTCAGTTTTCATCCGAAGTCCATTTTTCTTCTTTCGGCTATTTTGGTAAAAATCGAATAACTTTCGATTCCTTCAAGATTTTCTCATTCTGATTCGACCAATCATCTTCTTTTGATCTTCCAAAGTCAAATCAACAATCCCTCAGAAGTTTGGCCAACTTTGATTTTTCCTCGATTCTTTCATCGGCTATTCTTGTGAAAATTTCTTCTGGTTCGAGATTTCTGAATTGATCCGTGCCAATCTCTTTCTATCTCGACCAAAGCTTCTCTTTCACTCAGTCTTTGAAGAATCTTCTTCCTTTTGGTCATAATTTCAACTCGAAATTTTTCTCGACCATATTCTCATACAGGCTATTACACCATGAGAATAATGGATGATTATCCATATAATTACTTAGTTATGAAGTAATAAACGGATAGCTATGAAGTGAATTACTTAGCTATGAAGTAATGAACGGATAGCTATGAAGTAATCTCCTCCTATATATAGATGCTTCAGCATCATCATTATGTAATAAGAAAAAGAAAGAGATTTCTCTCTCTCTCTGATTCTCTCATCTTTACTTACTTGCTATAATATCTCTCTCTCACCTTTCTCACATATATATTACGTTATAGTTTATAACACGTTATCAGCACGATCGTCTCACGATCCGTTCATATACCAAAAAACACGATCGTCTTCCGATCGGTTCATATACCGAGAAAGGTTAGATTTAATTTACGTTCAATTTATTTATGTTTATATATTGTTTTGGGATGATAGGCGCTGCCTTCCCCGAACCGATCGTTATGATAGGCTCTGCCTTCACGATCATGATCATATGGTAGACTATGTCTCCTCAGATCATATGGCAGGCTCTGCCTCCATAAAATGAATGTCCTGAAGACATTCTCAATTTCGTCTAGAAGACGAAAATTTTATAGTTATTATTATCGGAGTGCGGCTCGGCCGCCCATTATTAATTTATTATTTCGCAATAATTATTTATCGCACTTTATTTATTGCCAATATTATATTGGACGGCTAAGCCGCCACATATTTTTTTATGCTGTTAATATTTTATATTCCTATGCGGTTATATTTCTTTTAAGTCGTCACATATTTTATCTGAAATCCGGGATGGAGATTTCTGTCTGGCAGACAGTGCTACAACGCACATAATACTTAAAGATAAAAAGTATTTCTCCTCTCTAAATTTAAAAAATTCCACTGGAAGCGTGAATACTATATATGGGAATGCAAAGATTATTATGGGCTCTGGAAGAGCTTGTTTTTCAATGCCAAGGGGAACAAAGTTTAAAGTGCAAGATGCACTATATTCCCCTAAATCTCTTAGAAACTTAACAAGTTTCAGAGATATCCGCAGAAATGGATATCATATTGAGACCATGAATAAGAATGGCATTGAATATATTTGCATCACATCACTAATTCCATAAAGGAAAGTTATATTAGAGGAGCTACCAGCATTACCCTCCGGATTATATTCCACAAAGATTAATATAGTTGAATCATATGTTACAGTAAACCTAGAGTTTACTAATACATTTAAAGTGTGGCATAAAAGACTTGGCCACCCTGGTTCAGTCATGATGCGAAAAATTATAGAAAATTCTAATGGCCATCCTTTGAAAAACCAGAAGATTTTACAATCGAGTGAATTTTCATGTAATGCTTGTTCTCAATGGAAAACTCATAATTCGGCCATCACCAGCCAAAATTGGGAATGAATCTCCAGTATTCTTAGAAAGAATACATGGTGATATATGTGGGCCTATCCACCCACCATGCGGGCCATTTCGATATTTTATGATATTGATTGATGCATCCAGTAGATGGTCAAATGTGTGTCTATTGACAACACGAAATACGGCCTTTGCAAAATTCATTGCCCAAATAATCAGGTTGAAAGCGCAATTCCCTGAATACGCCATAAAGAAAGTTATGCTTGATAACGCTGGTGAATTCACTTCACAAGCTTTTAATAGCTATTGTATGTCAATGGGAATCGATGTTGAGCATCCGGTCCCCCATGTACATACACAAAATGGCATGACTGAATCTTTGATTAAGTGTCTGCAATTCATTGCTAGACCATTGATATTGAGAACAAAGCTCCCAATTTCTATATGGGGTCATGCTATCTTGCATGCTGCGTCATTGGTCCATATAAGACCAAGCGCATATAATAAATATTCCCCTTTACAATTAACATCTGGCCATGAGCCAAATGTATCCCATCTCCGTGTTTTTGGTTGTGCGGTTTATGTTCCTATAGCCCCACCGCAAATAACAAAAATGGGGCCACAAAGGAGATTGGGTATATACGTTGGTTATACATCACCAAGTATAATTCGGTATCTTGAACCACAAACTGGTGATATGTTTACGGCTCGTTTTGCCGATTGCCATTTTAATAAAGATGAATTTCCAGCGTTAGGGGGAGGAATTAAAGAAATTCCAAAAGATCTTATATGGTGCACACCGTCTTTGTTGCACCTAGATCCCCCTACAAATCAACGCGAACTGGAAGTTTAGAAAATATTATGGCAAATCAATTACCAGATGCGTTCACTGATACAAAAAGAGTGACAAAATCATATATCCCCGTTGTAAATGCTCCATCAAAAATTAATGTTCTTGAAGAACAAATTGATGGTAATAGAGCAAAATGAACGAGAGTTCAGTTGAAAAGGGGGAGGCCAATTGGTTCTAAAAATCCCCGAAAGAAAAATAAATTGGGAGAACCAAATGAAAAGGTTCCCGGAGAACCATAAAAAGAAAAAGTTAGAAACTCCGGAAGAGCTAGATGCTTCTGAAAAGCTAAAAAGTTCTTAAAGAACTATATGCTCTTAAAGAGAAAAATACTCAAGAAGAGCACACGATGGAGACATGCATATATATGATAGTGATACAAAGCAAAAGATGGCAAAGGTATATATATATAATAGTAAACCTGAAGTTTACTAATTGAATAAACCGGATAAAGCCATCACGGTACTTCCAATGATATATAAGATCATTGAGAATACATGTTGAAAAACTAGAAGCTTTTTCAACTATTGCATGTCATCAAGAAAACATTAAAAATGAAGCCATCGTGAAAAGTATCCATGGATGAATCACCAATTTTTTTTGGGTTGAAGCTCATTGGATATAATCTCCCGAATCATACCCCGAGTATAACCGATAAAAACTGAAAATCGGTCAAAGATGAATGGAAAAGAAAATCATCATCTTAAAGAGGGGGTATTAAGAGTCATATATCAAAAAGATTTGATGCATAATACCTGACCCAAATGGGTTAAAAGGATATGTTGTTGGTCATTGAGTGTGATTCAATTCGAGATGGATGGACCTGAAAAGTGTCATCATCTCGAGGGGGAGAATTAAAGAATCCCAAATCGACAAGTAAGTTGATAATTTTGGTGATGCATCCCAAAGTTATCACTTATTGTGTTTCGATTAAGATAAAGTAGAACATACATAAGATTATGTTCACATTCAAAATGAGCTTAAAGTAAAGCAAATCCAAGGGATTTCAAAACCAATTATGGTGATATATGATCTCCATGTTTTGGCATAGAGCATGCAGTTTTGCATGCATTAATTAGTTGATGGATGAGATTTCATGAAATGAATTATTATTAAGATCCTCATGAATATGAACCTGAAGTTCATAATGAGTTAAAAAGAAAATCTCATATCCCAACTGAGCTCCGCTGAAAAATAGATGTCCCTGAAGGGCAATCTATATAAGTCTATGACACGTAAAAAATGTGATAGACTACTTTGGTTCCACATATAAAATCCTCATAAAACAAAAGGAGCAAATATATGGTTGTTGGAAAGAGGATTAATCTCTTGAAGAGATCGTTGATATGGTTAAAAATATTATCAGGTACCTGAATAAAATCATTGATAATGATAAAGAGATCTTGATTAATCATGTTATTACGAGAAAATATGGAACCAAAGATAAAAAATAACTGTCGACAGTATAAACAAGATGTCGCGCGATATAAATAATACAAATGAGGATCATGAATCTACCTCTATAGATGAGTGTAGAATGAAATTTTTTGGCCAAAAGGTAAAAAGATGCAATCAAGTCTATATTAAGTTCTTTTAAAAGAAAGAGAACATTTTGGACCAGATGTCCAAATATCAAAAGAGTATATATTTGTCCAAAAAGAGGAATGGACAAAATGACTTGTATTGCGACTCTATATGAAAAATCCTTGAAGGATTAATAATATCATAATTATGTTCCCGGGAACACTACTCGATCGAATTAAAGAATGATGATCATCAAAACTCTTGGAGAGTTATCGCGAGTAGTATAATACAATGATATTAAAGAGTTTGGAAATACATTTGTGAAAAGGTTCCAAAAGGACCATATTGAGAAAAATGTCCCGAAGACATTTGTAAAAAGGTTTCAAACGAAACCATATAAAGAAAAATGTCAAGAAGACATATATGAAAATGTTCAAAGAGAACAACATAAAGAGATTCATCCAGAAGATGAACATGATACAGAAAAATATGAGATTTCCATTAACTATGCCCAAGACAAAAATTATGGGATAGATATGAAATAGAAGATAATGATGGAATTTTCTCATTCTCTGTATCCAAAGAAATTGATCATGAAAATGATGATCAAGACCCAAAGTCAGTGTAAGAATGCCAGAAAATGCCTGACTGGGAGAAATGGCAAATGGCCATGAGAAATGTAATGAAGTGCGTGGTTGCACTCTTTTTTCCTTGCTATGGTTTTTGTCCCACCGGGTTTTTCCATAACAAGGTTTTTAACGAGGCAGCAATGAACACGCAAAAGATAAAAATCTAAAGAGGAACACTTCTAGGAGGAGAAGTATGATGGTGTGCGTGGATGTACTCTTTTTCCCTTGCCATGGTTTTTGTCCCATTGGGTTTTTCCAGGATAAGATTTTTAACGAGACATCAAAGACCACGCAAAAAAGATAGACATCCAAGAGACCAAAGGAGAGTGTTATAATTCCAATGATGTAAAGGCCAAGACTCATTTATCCGAGGGGGAGTCTGCGTCATCTATGAGATTTACGAAGAGAATGCTATATCCATCATTTCAGGGGGAGATTGTGTCACTGTACTCTTTTTCCCTTGTCGCGGTTTTTATCCCAATTGGTTTTTCCATGATAAGGTTTTTAACGAGGCAGTACGTAATACATTAGTGATGGATAATCAAGGGGGAGTGTTGAAAATAATGGATGATTATCCATATAATTACTTAGTTATGAAGTAATGAACGGATAGCTATGAAGTGAATTACTTAGCTATGAAGTGAATTACTTAGCTATGAAGTGAATTACTTAGCTATGAAGTAATGAACGGATAGCTATGAAGTAATCTCCTCTTATATATAGATGCTTCAGCATCATCATTATGTAATAAGAAAAAGAAAGAGATTTCTTTCTCTCTCTGATTCTCTCATTTTTACTTACTTGCTATAATATCTCTCTCTCACCTTTCTCACATATTACGTTATAGTTTATAACAAAGCTATTATTTTCTAGAGGGAACCATATTAATGGTTTAAATTAGATAATGAAATTGCCCTTATCCTTATGGTGAAAGAAGTTAAAACATCTTAATCCATTCATAGAGTAATTTTGATTGCACTTAAATATCCGATTGATGATGATTACTAATCAGTGTGAAAAGCAGAGCGTTTTATGATTGGAATCACCTTATCTAGTTTTCTTAGATGTACTTTTTATCAAACAACTTTTTTATATTGTCAATGATTATTCCAGCCACTAGTGTTTTTTAGAATTTTCTTAAAGAGGTCCATCTCATTTTGAAAATTCCAAAACTATAATATGATTATTGAATACTATATTTAAAGGATGAGTGCTGATATGAAATCATCAATGACGTCAAAAATATAGTAAATTAGATATCTTTAAATCATGACAACTTTAAATAATACAATAAAATGTACAATTTCAAATCCTAACAAGACCACAATTTTGTTTTTCTCCTCTTTGCTTTCTTTGACTAAACCGACACAGCACTGGCACACCCCCACAGTCTCCACTCTTATAAATAATAAATCCCACTCGAATCTGCTTCTGAATCCACCAAAACCCATTTTCGTTGAATCTTTTTTTTGTTTTTTCTTGGATTAATCAATGGCGAAAGCTTGCGGAGTACGGAGGATGAAGCTTGGGAGGCAAGGCTTTGAGGTTTCGGCTCAGGGACTTGGTTGTATGGGTCTCTCCGCATTCTACGGCGCTCCGACACCTGAGACAAACGCCGTCGCTCTCCTCCGTCATGCCATTAACGCCGGAATCACATTCCTCGACACCTCCGACATATACGGCCCCGAGACAAACGAGCTGCTCCTGGGCAAGGTAAACAAATCTATGATTTAGGGTTTAGGCTGTGATTTAGGGTTCATACCAATCGTTGAGGTTTTACATTCGCTGGCAGGCTCTGAAAGATGGGTTGAGGGAGAAAGTGGAATTAGCGACAAAATTTGGGATCACTGCTTCTGAAGATGGAAAATTTGGGTTCAGGGGAGATCCAGAGTATGTGAGGTCTGCTTTTGAGGCCAGCTTAAGGCGTCTTGGTGTTACCTCCATTGATCTTTATTACCAGCATCGGATTGATACCACTGTGCCCATCGAAGTCACGGTATGGCTTCTTGGTTTGAGTTTTACTCCAACTTGAGTTCAAAGTTACTGATAAATCTCATAGATAAGTACTAAATAGGTCTTTAAGGGAACAACTTGGAGTTTGAGATATGCTTGTGATGATTATAGCTTATACAAGAGAAAACTAATGCTCTGTTTCTTGTCTTGATTTTGGTTGCTATATATTTTTTTTTTGAACTTATGGTTTGGGTGAATCTGTTTTCAAAGATGGGAGAATTGAAGAAGCTAGTTGAAGAAGGTAAAATAAAGCATATCGGTTTGTCTGAAGCATCAGCTTCAACAATCAGAAGAGCACATGCTGTTCACCCGATAACCGCTGTGCAGATAGAATGGTCCTTGTGGTCTAGAGACGTGGAAGAAGATATCATTCCTACTTGCAGGTGTGAGGAATCAGAATCAGCCATAGCTTTCCTCTTCGTTTACATGTTTACTTCATATCTCATCTCTTGTAATATCTCTAGGGAGCTTGGGATTGGAATTGTAGCTTATAGTCCTTTAGGAAGAGGCTTCTTGGCATCAGGACCCAAGCTTGTTGAGAATCTGGACCAAGATGACTATCGAAAGGAAAGTATATATGATTAGATCTTTAGATTGTATAATCAGATCTTTAGAGCACATTTCAAGACTTGGAAGCTTCGGATGATCATCTTAGTATGTTATGCTTATTGATATTGCTCTGTCACAGGGTCTACCGAGATTCCAGCAGGAGAATCTAGACCACAACAAGATTCTCTACGAGAAAGTTCAGGCGATGGCGTCAAAGAAAAGCTGCACTCCTGCACAACTAGCTTTGGCATGGGTTCACCACCAAGGAGATGATGTGTGTCCCATTCCAGGAACCTCCAAGATCGAAAACCTAAACCAGAACATTGGAGCTTTATCCGTGAAGCTCACTCCTGAAGAGATGGCTGAGCTTGAAGCCATTGCCCGACCGGATTTCGTGAAGGGGGAACGATATGACAACAACATGGCTACTTACAAGGACTCGGAGACTCCACCATTGTCTTCTTGGAAAGCAACTTAAAACAAATCTTTGGATTGCAAAAAGTTTCTTCGTCTATGCTGAGTTTATGTTCTGTTGGCCAAATCGCGGTCATATTGTTGTGCTTAAGGTTTGTGTGTGTGTGAATAAGTTTAGGTAAATGGGTCTGCGAGTTTGCAATAAGAAAGAGCCATTGCCTAAGAAAGAAATGTATGTACAAAATGTAATGTTTTCTTTTGTAGTTTACTTGTGTTGCAATGTATAATACCTAAAATAACACAATTTTTTTTCAACCAAAACTAGCACATGAAAATAGCACAAATAATTATGTAAAAATATTTGTTTACTCAAAATAAATCTAAAATAAAATTAAATATTATGTTTATGTTTATTATTTTCATTATTTCCAATTTAAGGTTAGTTTTTCTCCATTAAAAAAAGATTTTAGGTAATTTTAATATTAAATTTGTGTTATTATTGTCAAAATTTGTGTTATTATTGTTATTTTTAACTAGTAATACTAAGTTCGGAACAAAATTTTAAAAGTGTGCTATTTTGGTAATTGTCCTTTTTCTTATAAATCTAACTTAAATTGATGATAAAAAAAAGGACTCATCCATCACCATAATTCGATTATGTAACTGTAACATAAAGAACTCAACTTTAAACCATTTCTCAAAAAACATAAAGAACTCAACTATTCCAATAACTGTAACATAAAGAATTTCTTCTTCTTATTTACTAAATTTGATTTTAATACATAAACTAATAATTGAATTTAATAAATAAAAAGGGCAAAATCGGGTTTTCAAAATATAAATATTGTAAAATATACGAAATTTAATAGTTTATGTATTAAAAAAAGAATGATTGATAATTTAAGTATAAAAATGGATGCCAACGTTAGTCTGTGTATTTTTCTGAGTGTCAAAATAGTTCGTGTATCAAACGTTCAAATCCTTTTTTTATGGGATGAAGCAAACGGTTTTGTCAAGATATCTGCGTGCTGATTTTGGGTGCTTACATGAAGCGTTTTAAGAAAGCCATTTTTCAACATATTCAACATAGCCGGCTATTTTTTTTTTTTTTTTCAACATATTTGGCTATTTTATTCACAAAATATTCAACATATTCAACATATTCAAAATATTCAACATATTCGTCTATTTTATTCACAAAATATTCAACATATTCAACATATTCAAAATATTCAACATATTCAAAATATTCAACATATTCGGGTATTTTTTATTTTTCAACATATTCGGCTATTTAATTCACAAGCAAAACATTAAACAACCCAATTCAAGAGTCGAGACTCGATCGAGAGAGAATCCATGGCGACTTGTGGAGTGAGGAAGATGAAGCTTGGAAGCCAAGGCCTTGAGGTGTCGGCGCAAGGCCTTGGTTGCATGGGCATTTCCGCTTTCTACGGTCCTTCCAAGCCGGAAAGTGACGCCATCGCTCTTCTTCACCACGCAATCTTCTCCGGAATCACTTTCCTCGACACTTCCGATGTCTACGGTCCCGAAACCAATGAGTTGCTCCTCGGCAAGGTTTCGAATTTCGAAATTCCCGATCTGCGATTTGTTCATGTTTTGTTTGATTTCCGCTATTCGAGATACTTGTAGATGATTGATTTTGGAGCGATCGTCAAATGTACATTTGAGAAAACGAAGAACAACACAAATTTGAAGTGGGGATTGGGCTTGATTCTTTGAGCTTCACGTATGTAGAAATGGTTTTCATTGTTGAGATTTTGAATTTTGCTAGGCTCTGAAGGATGATGCGGTGAGGGAGAAAGTGGAACTTGCGACCAAATTTGGAGGCATTTATGCAGAGGGAAAGATAGAGGTAAGGGGAGATCCTGCTTATGTGAGGGCTGCGTGTGAAGCAAGCTTAAAGCGGCTAGATGTTGCTTGCATTGATCTCTATTATCAGCATCGGGTCGATACTCGTGTCCCTATCGAAATCACTGTAAGCCCTCCTCCTTCATGCCATGGTTTCAAAGTTTTCATAAATTTTGTTCTTTGGATTTGATTGAACTAATAGGTTCCTGAGCTCTAATTGGACTCGTTTAGGGTTGCTTCCTGAGCTCTAATTGGGTTGCCACTTTTGCTGAACTAAACAATTTATTTTAATTTGTCTATTGATTCCAAGATTGGGGAACTCAAGAAGCTAGTTGAAGAGGGTAAAATCAAGTACATCGGTTTGTCTGAAGCCTCTGCCTCGACTATCAGAAGAGCGCATGCTGTTCACCCAATAACTGCTGTGCAGCTAGAGTGGTCCTTGTGGACGAGAGACGTGGAAGAAGAAATCGTCCCGACCTGCAGGTATCTAGATTTCATCCTCCTATCTTGGTGCATTATCCATTGATCATGTAACTTCATCTTCTCTTTCCTTTATTCAGGGAACTTGGGATTGGAATTGTTGCTTACAGTCCTCTAGGACGAGGTTTCTTCGCATCTGGACCCAAGCTTGTTGAGAAGCTAGACAATGATGACTTCAGAAAGGCAAGTACAAAGGTTTTGTATGACTTGTTTGATCGATGAACCTTATGAAGGTAAGCTGTGGATGTGACTGTATAGTTGCTCAATTATGTTTCTGATTGCAGAATCTACCAAGATTCCAACAAGAAAACTTAGACCACAACAAGATTCTCTACAACAAGGTTAGTGCAATGTCGGAGAAGAAAGGATGCACTCCTGCACAACTAGCCCTCGCATGGGTTCACCACCAGGGAGATGATGTTTGCCCCATCCCAGGAACCACCAGGATCGAAAATCTCAATCAGAATATTGGAGCTTTATCCTTGAAACTCACTCCCGACGAGATGACTGAGCTCGAGACCATTGGCCAACCAGAGTCTGTGAAAGGAGAAAGATACCCGGCCATGGTGCCCACCTTCAAGAACTCCGACACTCCACCGTTGTCTTCCTGGAAAGCCGTATAAAACCGGTTGAGAGTTTCTCTGGTTATGGTCATGGCATTGAAGTGGTGTAGCTTATGTCTGCCTGCCAGCCCAATACGAGATAATAATATGTTGAGGTTGTTTGTGTTGCATCTTCGAGAGTTCTGCATAGGGGCTTCAACAATCTCACATGGACTCTATATATGCCTTCAAGAATAAAATATGCATATGATTCGAGTGTTCACACAAAATACAATTACATTTTTACATCTTCAAGAATAAAATAAAATAACGATCGTATATCATGAATAAATTTGCATGAAACGTATTTTTTTGACTAATAAATTGTGTGCTATCGAAAAAAATAACGTATTTTTTGAAATTATGTGTCTTTTTTTTTTTTTTTTTTTTGCGCAACTTGAAATTATGTTTTTTTCTTTTCTTTTCTATCTTTCTATTTTTTAGTTAGTTTAGGATAGCCGTTCGGGTTCGGGTATCCTAGGCCCATGATCTTGTAATCAGAAACCGAAGTGTACTTGAAAAAATTTCGGATCGGTTCGATTTCAATCGGGTTCGGATTGGATCGGTTATAATGTACCTGAACATAACTGAACGTGTCAAAATACCCGAAAATCAATCCGATTTATCTGAAACCAATCCGATTTACCCGAAAATCAGACATTTTGTATAGCAAAACTATCAATAAACCTGATCCGATTTTAATCTATGTTGTCAAACATTCATACAAACAAAAACAATCATCAAAGAAACATCAAAAGATGAGTTTCAACCATACATATTCCATAACAATTAACAAGGTTCAAAGTTGAAATGAAAAGTGAAATAACTAAATGAAGAGTAACATGGAGAAAAATCAAACATGTATCTCCTAACCTCCAAAGTTCAAACTTCCAAACTCCAAATCACCTCCACCATGTTTTTGTGCAATCAAAACCAATATGAGAATGTAAATAGTAAATACATAACCAAACCCGAACTTGAACCGAACCCAAGTTTAGAGATATATAGTTTGGTTACTTCGGTTTTTTTTTGGGTATCGAGTATTATCCGAACCCGAAATTACTCAAACTATATACCTGCTATTCATGTATTTCTATAGATCTGAACCCGAACCGAACCGACTTTTTTTTGGTCAGTTTCGGTTCGGTTTTTTGGGTACGGATATTATGCCCAGCTAGTTTTTTTTAATCATCTGAGTTAATCCAATTGAGGCCAGGCTCCATGACAGAGCAAAACAAAACAGGAGTTTCAAAGCATGAGAAAAGACAAACGAGGCAAGATCGCTTCAAGACCTAAAGGTAAGGCCTTAAGGAAACGATACCTAAGCACCACAAATTATAAAGCCATCTCTCTATTCACCATTGGTGAGTTATTAGATGCTTCTCCTAGCGTCATATCGAATGCGGTCGTGAAGCCATGTTGGGCCTCCTCTTGAGAGATATGATTGGAAGCGTCCCTCTCTCGTGACGCTCCTTGCGATTTCTCTTGCTACGTGGTTTGACCTCGAGGATTCAAGCTCAAAACCACAAAACGTAAAGCTTTGTTTTAGTACTCGGATTTCTTCCGTTAAAGCTCGATACCGTGGCCAATCTTGTGGTTTCCAAATTGCCTCACACGCCGTTTTACAATCCGAGGAGATCTCCACCGTCGTCAATCTCAGATCACGCAGACTCTTTAAAGCCCATTGCATTCCCCTCAATTCTCCCACAACGCGATTCGGGGCTCTTGTTAGTGCATCTCTTGCGTGGAAGATCACATTATTATGATGATCTCTAGCAATCCACCCTGCCCCGCAATGTATCTCAGAATTTCGCCAGTTCACATTCACGTTACACTTTATCACATTCCTAGCGGGAGGATGCCATCTATCCCCTGCTATCCCGGTAGCCGAAGCAACTGACGTAGATATATTGTCGATCTGGTTGGCTTCTCTCCATGCCTGTGAATCCTCAATCGCCTTTTTGATCACCACATCCACTGATTCCTGATTTCCAGTGAAGAGGATAGCGTTCCTGTGTTTCCAGATGCTCCACAAAATCCAAGGGATTTGGCCTTTGATATCTCCTGGTGTACCTTGAGCTTCCATCAAAGCTAAGATATAATCCATGTTTTCTTCAATTGAATGTGAGAAGCCCGGAGGAGGAGTAGGAACCTGTGATGCAGCTAGAATTTGATGAGCATATGAACATTGGAACAGAACATGATTAATTGTCTCCGGAGCTTGTTGGCAGAGCTTGCATACGGGGTCCACAGCCATTCCCCGAGATATTAATCTAGTCGCCACAGCTAGAGCTCCGCTCAGAACCCGCCACAGGAAGAACCGGATCTTGGGTTCGGTAGGAATCTTCCATATCCTTTGTTTTAGGGAGATTTGATGCTGTTCGATTGCTGAAACCGGCTCTTGCGGAACCAGAGGGTGGTTCGATGCAAGCCAGCTACCGCTTCTAACCGAGTAGGCTCCCTGCTGAGTGTAAGCCCATATGTATCGGTCCTTAGTTCTTCCAATCGGCATGTCAAGGATCCGCCGTGCGTCTGCTGGAGGGAAAAGTTCAAACACTCTGCGTTGATTCCATTTTCCATTCTCTGCAATCAGGGACGATACCTTGAGGTCGAGGTCGTACAAAATCTCCCTGTTCATAGGCCTACGAGGGTGATTATCAAAAATCCACTTCTCGGTCCAAATGTGAGTATTTGCTCCATCCCCAATGGATTTCATGAGGCCCCGTTTTAGAAGTTCTCGGCCAAACATAATGCTCCGCCAGGCGTAAGATGGACGATACCCCTTTCCACAATCGATGAACTCTTTAGTTGCGAAATAGCGCCCTTTGTAGAGGCGAGACAGAAGTGTATCCGGCTCGTTGATTATTTTCCAGGCTTGCTTAGCCAACAAAGCTTGGTTGAAATCTTCTAGATCCCGAAAGCCTAGACCACCTCTCGCTTTCGATTTGCACATGTCTTTCCACGAGACCCAGTGAATTGTACTTTTCTTCTCACAAGCGTTCCACCAGAAGTTTGTTATAGCACTTGTAATCTTCTTGCAGTGGTGTTTCAGCAGTCTAAAACATGACATAGCGTAGACAGGAAGGGCCATTGCAATTGATTTTAACAAAACTTCTTTGCCCCCAAGAGATAGCGTTTTCGCAAACCACCCACTTAGTCTTTTATTCAATTTTTCCCCTATGAACGCTAGTAACTTCTGTTTTGATCCACTAAAACACTCCGGGAGACCTAGATATTTCCCTTCTCCTCCTTCTTTATCAATCCCGAGCAGAGCAGAGATCAGCCTCCTATAATATGGATCAATACCGGCTCCATAGGTGATTGCAGACTTTTGAAAGTTGATTTCCTGCCCCGAAGCATTACCGTATAATTTCAAGCAGCGCAAAAATTCTGTACATTCCTTGAAGGATGCACGACATATGAAAAGGCTATCGTCAGCGAAAAGTAGATGTTGAATAGACGGGCACTTCTTTGTTAAGCTCATCCCTGAGATTTTTCCTCTTTTCTCGGCTCGATTCATTACATGGACTAACGCTTCAGCACACAGGATAAAAAGGAAGGGTGAGAGTGGGTCGCCTTGGCGAATCCCTCTTTCTGGCTGAACGTAGCCGTAAGTTTCTCCATTAAGCAGAATGGTGTAAGATACAGATCTTACGCATTCCATGATCCAACATGTCCATTTTGTGTGAAAACCCATCTTACCGAACAATTCCTCTAAGAAACCCCATTCCACTCTGTCATACGCCTTCGACATGTCTGTTTTAATCGCTATGAACTCCTCTTTGCAGTTTGGATTCGTCCTCAACCCGTGAATCATCTCATGAGCTATTAGCAGGTTGTCCGAGATCAATCTCCCTGCCACGAAAGCACCTTGGGTTTGCGATACTAACTCAGGTAGAAACTTCTTAAGTCTCATGCATAAAATTTTGGAGATGATCTTGTATGTAACCGAGCAGAGACTTATCGGCCTAAGGTCTGTCATGTTCTTTGGATTCGGGATCTTTGGCAATAGACAGATCTGTGTGTAATTCCAGTCCCGAGGGAGGTTGTTTGTCGAAAAAAATTCCTTGACTTCGAAAGTTACTTGGGGGCCTGCTATATTCCAGAAGTGTTGGAAGAATTTTCCGGACATTCCGTCAGCACCAGGCGCACTGTCTCCTTTAATCCCTTTAACGGCTTTCCGAATTTCCTGATCTGAGACAGCCTTGATCAGATCTTCATTCATGCCGGCCGTAACTTTGGCTTCCATTCCTTCTAATAACTCCGCAGCGTTACCCGGATTAGATGATCTGAACAAATTCGAAAAATAATCTGCTGCAATCTTGCCTTTTTCTTCCTCATCAAAATGTTCATTATCATCCTCATCCATTAATGATGTTATAGTGTTCTTCATTCTCCTTGATTTAACCCTGCCGTGGAATACTTTGGTGTTTTTATCCCCAAGCTTCAGCCAAGATTCTTTACTTCGCAATTTCCAGTATTCCTCTTCTTCATGCGTAGTTTTAATCAGTTCTGTCCGTAACTCTTGCATCTTGGCAAAGTTTGGGTTGACTTTTGAACATTCAGAGTCATACTCCTGTTGTAGACGTTGCAGTTTGACCTTCGAATTGGATATCGAATCTTTCTTCCATTTGGAGAGTTCCTTTCTACAGTCCGTAATGCGTTGAGAGACCGGCCGATTACCACCGTGTAAATTCCATCCTCGCCGAATCACCTCTAGGACTTCTGGTTTAGAACACCATCTCTTGTCGAAACTGAATCTACCTCTTCGCTTGCCATTATTACCAGCTATCCTCGTCAATATCGGTCTGTGATCAGAGCCCCATTTCTTCAGGTACTCAGAATTCGACCTTGGGAACAATCGAAACCATTCTGCGTTTCCAAAAGCTCTGTCAAGCCTGCATTGTATCCAGACTTTTTCCTTCATTCCATTAGCTGCTATTGTCTCTCTCCAGCCCCCCCACGACAGCTTATTACCTGTACTAGGTGTTTCCTTTATGCGGCAATCACGTATAAAGGATCTGAATGCGTAAAAGCTCGACTCAATCCGTGACGGGCCTCCAAGTTTTTCCGAGTTGTTCAAGATATCATTAAAATCCCCCACTAGAAACCAAGCAGCATCTCTATTATTTCCCATCGTGGTGATTAAGTCCCACACCAACCTTCGTTTATTTCTCACAGGATCGCCATATACAAAGGTGATGAAAAATTCAAGAGAACCAATGGTTATTCTTGTATCAATCAACCTGTTACTCGAATGCAGGATATCCACAGTGTGAGAACTCTTCCAAAACAAAGCTAAGCCTCCACTAAGACCCACTGGGTCTACCAAATGATGGTGATCGTACCCCAACGATCTCGTCAATCTCAATACGTGATCACTAGAGTTTTTAGTCTCTAGGAGAAACAGGAAATCCGGGAAATGTTCACGACACATTTCCTCAAGGCGTCGAACTGTCAAGTCGCTTCTCAGACCTTGACAGTTCCAACTGAGCGATGTCATTGAGAATTGGATGGTTTCTGGTGAACCATCAAACCCTCAGATTGTTTTGATATTTTAGATGTCGCGTCTGTACCCTCCTTTGCCTTTCGTTTCGCCGGATGTTCTGTTTCGTGCACTGAATTTTCCACTAGCACATCGTGGGAGATTGGTGTGTGCACAGCTTTAACTCTCGGTTTCCTGGACCAAGAAGCTGAAGATTTCTTGGAGGTCCTACTTTTACCACTCGTGCTGGAAGAGGCCGGTTCTGACATCCCTATGTTGAAACCAGCTGTGATTGTTGTAGGTAGAAAACTGCATGTTTCCTCTCTGATTTCGGAAGTATTCTTCATCAGATTACGATCAACACTTTCTGCGGTATGTTCACCAAGGCGCTCTATAACAACAGATGTGGTCATGGGTGTAGCAGGCTCTTTAATTACTTGTGCCCGATGTGTCTCCGAGTTTCCCTCTTTTGCATATGTGCCCGCAGGTTCATCTTTCTTATTAACCCCTTGGATGTGTTCAAATCTATCCTCTGTTGTGCCTTGGTTGCGTTCTCCACCTTCCACCTGTTGACTCATCTCTATATTTCGAAAATCAAAGACCTTGCCTTTCCCTTTCTCCAGTTCCTTAGATATGATTGGGGGTGGTTCCAATCTGAGGTATGAACGTTGCGCAATGGGGTCTTTAGATAGCTCTTCAAGAGCTTTTCTCATTCGATGTTCTCGTATTACCTTTTCCCCTGGATCCTCGCAGTTCATGTACAGTCTCATCTCATCGAAAACTTCTGGGGCTACAGTATTTGGACGTGGGGCGAAGCCTGGGGGGACTGATGTAGCCAGCAGTGGCATTATTTGTTCCGCTAAATCGGTGTGATGTTGACGTATCCCAGATCCAGATGCCCTGTTTGAGTCCCTGCCTTCCATCGCTCGATTAGAGTTCGAGGCGTTCTTGTTCCTCTGTCCTTGAAGAAGGGGGCATCTCTGTTTCTCATGAGTTAATCTTTGGCAATTAAAACACTTCTTGCGGATCTTTTCATACTCAATATCCACCACTACCGATCCTCCTCCTCTCGGTAGGTTGATCACCTTTGTGTCCCTTGCCGGTTGTTCCAGATCCAGGATGACCAGCACACGGACAAAGTCTTGGAATCTAGACTTATCTGGGTCGAAAAGGATTTCTTTGACCTGTCCAACTCTATCTGCGATCGCATCAATGGTTTTCAAGGTAAAGAAGTTCACCGGGATTTTGGTTAACCGGATCCAAACAGGCGCCGTCTTGAGAAAAGTTGGTGGAGGGTTTTCCACCCATCTGTCAAGTACCATCGTCCAGTCATCAAACGTCCATATGCCATCTTTCATTACTGTCTCAATGTCTGTTTCTCGTTCAAAGATGAACTGGAAACTCTCTCTGGTTAAGGCAATCCCCCGCACCCTGTCATACACCTTCCAAATGCGTGGCATCGTCCGTAGCATCCTCGCCATGTTTTGTCCCTCCGGATTAAGCAACCGCCCGATTAAGCTACGAGAATTGACTTGAACCGCGCTGTAGTCCTCATCTTCCGGAAGATCTATCGGTGTGTCTCCCTCTAAAGACAACGATTTAAGAGCTTGATTGATCATTCCATCCATGAGAAGTAAGAACAAACTTCTCAAGAAACTCAATCTGAATTCCGTGAAGCAAGTATCTTTGGAGGAAGAGTGAGTCGGCTGCGGTTGCGTGTAGAACCCTAGAAAAACCTCTTGAGGCGGTGTAAATTTGGCAAGGAGATATTGCATTATCGCGGAAATAGAAAGATTTTCGAAGCAAAAAAGGAGATTTTCCTTATTCTCGACATTACCGACAAGGCAACTTGCCTTTCGAAGGGAAGCTCTACCACTATTGTTCAAAGCAAAGACTCTGAACGAGGGAGAGAGGACTGAGCAAAACGATGCCATCACCTTCTTTAATTGTGTTCCCAGCTAGTTTAGGATGAACTTTTAATTCAAACGAAATCTCTATCCACAATTAAATTCAAGAACTCTAAAAGAGAAAGATAGACAAGTTAAATTGCTTAGCTTTTTTGTTAATAAAATTTCAATTGTTGATGTTGAAACGGCTTAATTTTGTTTTCTTCATCATTACCCTTCACCAACCCAACTCCAACAACCTCTCCACTCAATTCGAAAACTCTACAAAGAGACAGAAAGAAAGAGGTGTGAGCGAAATCAATGGCGGAAACTTGCGGAGTGAAGAGGATGAAGCTGGGAAGCCAAGGCCTTGAGGTATCTGCGCAAGGTCTTGGTTGCATGGGTCTCTCCTCCTTCTACGGTGCTCCGAAGCCGGAAACTGAAGCCATCGCTCTCATCCACCATGCAATTGACTCCGGCGTTACTTTCCTTGACACCTCCGACATCTACGGTCCTGAGACCAACGAGTTGCTCCTCGGAAAGGTTCGGATTTCGAAATTCTCGATCTGCTATTGATCATTTTTGCCTTGATTTTAGCTGAATCGAGATGATTTAGATGGTTGGTTTTCGAGAGATATTTGGTTTCTATTGTCTTGTGGGAAACAAAGATTCGACTCTAGAGATTGGAACTGGCCTCAGGTTCTTTAGAAATGGTTAATTTTTTGAAAGTTCAAATTCTGTCAGGCTCTCAAGGATGATGGGTTGAGGGAGAAAGTAGAGCTTGCGACCAAATTCGGAATCTTTTTTGCAGAGGGAAAGAGAGAGATAAAGGGGGATCCTGTGTATGTGAGGGCTGCTTGTGAAGCTAGTTTAAAGCGGCTAGATGTGGAATGCATTGATCTTTATTATCAGCATCGGATCGATACTCGTGTCCCTATCGAAATCACTGTAAGCCTTCTTACTCTCACTACTTCAAGGGTGCTGGAGTTCATCTCAATGAGCTTCACATCTTTGGCTCGGTATATGTTCGGACTTATAGGGTCAAAGAAAATAGATTTTAGGACGATGTTTTCGATCGCTCTTCAGCTTCTTGATAGAAAGACGGCACCTTTTGCTGTTCTTAACAATTCTTTTACTGTTTGTCAATTTGCAAGATGGGAGAACTGAAGAAGCTGGTTGAAGAAGGAAAAATAAAGTACATTGGTTTATCTGAAGCCTCTGCCTCAACTATCAGAAGAGCGCATGCTGTTCACCCAATAACCGCGGTGCAGTTAGAATGGTCCTTGTGGACGAGAGACGTGGAAGAAGATATCATCCCGACCTGCAGGTAAGGGAGTCAGATGCAGATTTGCTCCTCTTTTCTTGGTTCACTATACCATCAATCATGTTAACATCATCTTCTCTTTCCTTTATTCAGGGAACTTGGGATTGGAATTGTTGCTTACAGTCCTCTGGGACGAGGTTTCTTCGCATCTGGACCCAAGCTTGTTGAGAAGCTAGACAATGATGACTTCAGAAAGGCAAGTACAAAGGCTTTGTATGACTTGTTTGATCGATGAACCTTATGAAGGTAAGCTGAGGATGTGACTGTATAGTTGCTCAATTCTGTTTCTTATTGCAGACTCTACCAAGATTCCAACAAGAAAACTTAGACCACAACAAGATTCTCTACGACAAGGTTTGTGCAATGTCGGAGAAGAAAGGATGCACTCCCGCACAACTAGCCCTCGCGTGGGTTCACCACCAGGGAGATGATGTTTGCCCCATCCCAGGAACCACCAAGATCGAGAACCTTAATCAGAACATTGGAGCTTTATCAGTTAAACTCACTTCCGACGAGATGGCTGAGCTCGAGATCATTGGCCAATTAGAGTCTGTGAAAGGAGAAAGACACGGTAACATCATGACCACTTTCAAGAACTCAGACACTCCACCATTGTCTTCTTGGAAAACCGGATAGACCGGCTGAGTTTCTCTGGTTGTGGTGGTGCATGACATTGATGCAGTCTAACTTCTGTCAGCGAGATCAAGGTAAGTGATGTGTTGCGTCTCCATACATTGACGTGGAAGTAGATTATCATTGCCAGGGAAACCCAAATTTTCAGTGTTAATGTCTTGAAGAATAAATTATGCATAGAGTTCCCCAAGTGAAAACTTCAATTTACATTTCCATACATTGTTGTGACCAAACTCTATAAAAAAAGAAAGTTTAAAAACATAAATTAATTTGTTACTTATGAGAAAGACAAAATAATTAAGTATTTTTTTTTGTGTTTAAAATTTATCACCTAAAGAAGAGGATGAAGATAAGATCCTCAATTATTGTAAAACAAAAGTCATCAAATCAATTTAAGTCAAAAGAAGTACAAGATCATCAATTGCGTCAAAGACTATTCAACGAATGATGAATCCTCAAAGAAGACATGACATCTATCAAGTCAAGACACTCCTCTAAATGCTATTCAAGACTAAATGCTATTCAAGACACGTAGAATGTTCTCAACAAATTCTAATCAAGATTAGTCAATTAATAAATAGATTAGTCGATAAATAATTTTAAGGTCAATTGATCAAAATAGCACGATTTTATTTTTTTTGTTCCAAAATTAAAATTACTAGTTGAAAATGACAATAATAACACAAATTTTAATAATATTAGCACAAATTTAATAGTAAAATAATCTAAAATTGTTTTTTTATGACAGAAAAACTAAATTTTGTGCTATTTTAGAGTATTTATCTAATTTTAATCATACAAAACTATTTATTTGCTAATCCATTACACGTACTTTTGATTTTCAAATATATAATTGTTTTAGTCTTTGCTGATGCGATTCTTCACCAACTCCACTTTATTCAAGGAGTCACATAGAGAAGAGAGAGAGAGAGAGTTGTGAGAGAAATCAATGGCGGAAGCTTGCGGAGTGAAGAGGATGAAGCTTGGAAGCCAAGGCCTTGAGGTATCTGCGCAAGGTCTTGGTTGCATGGGCATCTCCGCTCGCTACGGTCCTTCCATGCCGGAAAAAGACGACATCGCTCTCATCCACCACGCTATTCACTCCGGCGTTACTTTCCTTGACACCTCCGACATGTACGGTCCTCACACCAACGAGTTGTTCCTCGGCAAGGTTCGGTTTACTTGGCAAGATAGTCTTCTAGATCTTTCTTGATGTTCATGATTTCCATAATCTTGATATGGTCGATCTCATCGATTTTCCAATAGCGAATGATCTTGTTTTATTTGATTTCCGCTTTTAGATGGTTGATTTGTTTCATATCTGTATGTAGAAAAAAAAGATTGGTTGTTGAAGTTTTGAAATATGTCAGGCTCTCAAGGATGGGGTGAGGGAGAAGGTGGAACTTGGGACCAAATTCGGAATCATCTATGATGCAGAGGGAAATATTGAGATAAAGGGAGATCCTGCGTATGTGAGGGCTGCTTGTGAGGCTAGTTTAAAGCGTCTAGATGTTGCCTGTGTTGATCTTTATTACCAGCATCGGATCGATACTCGTGTCCCTATCGAAATCACTGTAAGAGCATTCTTACTATCAAATGAAATGGAAGTTATATAGTGTTCATCTCATCATGAGCTTCACATATTTGGCTTGGGACACTCTTTCTGGTGAAGTGTTCTTTGACTTAGTGAATTTGATTGAGTCTTTCCTTACCTATCAATTAGGGTTGGTTGCTGACTTTTATAGCAATTTGAGTCTTTCCTTACCTTTTGCTGAACTTTTGTCTTTTAATTCCAAGATGGGAGAACTCAAGAAGCTAGTTGAAGAGGGTAAAATAAAGTACATCGGTTTGTCTGAAGCCTCTGCCTCAACTATCAGAAGAGCGCATGTTGTTCACCCAATAACCGCGGTGCAGTTAGAGTGGTCCTTGTGGTCGAGAGACGTGGAAGAAGATATCATCCCAACCTGCAGGTATCTGAGATTTCATCCTCCTTCTTTCTTTGTGCAGTATCCATCAATCATGTAACTCCATGTTCACTCTTTCCTCTCTTCAGGGAACTTGGGATCGGGATTGTTGCTTACAGTCCTCTAGGACGAGGTTTCTTGGCATCTGGACCCAAACTTGTTGAGAATCTAGACAATGCTGACTTCAGAAAGGCAAGTACAAAGGTTTTGTAGGACTTTTTTATTGATGAACCTGATAGGTAAGGTGGTGGATGTGACTGTATATTTGCTCAATTCTGTTTCTTATTGCAGACTCTACCAAGATTCCAACTAGAAAACTTAGACCACAACAAGATTCTCTATGAAAAGGTTTGTGCAATGTCGGAGAAGAAAGGGTGCACTCCCGCACAACTAGCCCTCGCGTGGGTTCACCACCAGGGAGATGATGTTTGCCCCATCCCAGGAACCACAAAGATCGAAAACATCAGTAAAAACATTGCAGCTTTATCAGTGAAATTAACTGCAGAAGAGATGGCTGAGCTCGAGGCCATTGCACAACCAGAGTCTGTGAAAGGAGAAAGATACAGTGACGCCGTGCCCACCTTCAAAAACTCTGAGACTCCATTGTCTTCTTGGAAAGCCACTTAAAACCGGCTTAGTTTCTCTGGTTGTGGTGGTGCCTGATATTGAAGGTGATGCTTGCATCTATCTTCAAGAATAAATTTTGTATATCAGTGTAAAATGCTTTCAAGAATAAATTATGTATATCAATAATGATTGCCTTCAAGAATAAATTATGTAAAATGTCTTAATTGACAATCGTCTTTAATATGATGTTCTCAGATCTTATATTTTTTTACCAACCTCTATGAATTAAAAACAATACATCACCTTTAAAACCATTAAGGAAAAGAATGGTTCGTGAATGACAAATTTGTTGGAATTGGGACATGGTCACAACACACGCAAAAAGAGAAGCAGCTAATCTGAGCATAAGTATGAAATGCCTATGAAGACCAAACGTTACAAAGATGTGTTCTTGATACAAACTTAGATAACTCTCATCTAAGACCTTACAGAAACAGCTAATCTATACAACCTAGTCTACCACGGATCTGTGCAACAAATTCATATCTTGGATTGACCACCAAAGCATTTTTGCACCGGAAAAATAATCAGTTTTCGAGACATGAAAGGGTTTGAAAAGGGTTTTTGGCTAGCCTGCGGTTAAGTGTTAAACCCTTCCACACCATATTAGCCGACAGCACAAAGGGTTCCACAAGATCCCCATCTTGTTCAATCTTGTGTGTTTGGCTGTTTGCAGTGGATAAACCATCTTCTTTCAGTCCGGGTCACATCGAACAACTGCCATTACCGGTTTCTTGTGCTATTTCCTTCAGCATTGGTCAAATTCCAGTTTCCTCCCCATCAGTTTTTTGGCTCCTGCTTCAGATGGATGCTCGAAGGAATGATATACGATCTCGGCTGAGAGACAGATAAAAACATTCTATTTTAACATCAAATGTGAAGTGAACCAAACGATACAGTAAGGTTCCAATGTTCTTGTACAAGATCACAGTCCCATAAAATGTTAGAATTCTGATTATTTAAAGCGATGAAAGTTTTTCATGCAGCAAAGGCAGATTTGGTAGGGGAAACATCTGAGGTTTTTAAATCCCTTTAATAATCAGGAATGTCATACCTATTTAAGGTTTTTACCCACACCACGTTCAGAGAAAATACAAGATTGCTTACCTGTGGTGTACTCGTCATTAACCTGCTTGCAAGATCATTGTTAATTGAAACGGGCAGAGGTGGCATCCGGCTGATGATACCAGGCATCTCCTTCATGCTGCAGCAATGATAAGTAAGAGTTTAGCAAATCAATCTTTTATAAAAGAGAAGGAGAAAGACGACAGAGGAAATGTATCATTAGTGATTCAACGTGCTAATGGATCCACATACTCATTCAAGATGGAACTGATGTTATTTCTTGCCAGATAAAACAGACTGATGTTATCCTGTGGCTGTATGCAGAAAATAGTATGTCAGGATGGGAATTCCACTGTGAAAGGAAAACGAGATGTAACCCAACCAAACAGGAAGTTGCATTGACTAAACACTGTGCATGTGAAAAATATGAACTATTATATTTTTAGTCAATTTTCGGCTGATGCATTTTTCTACCAACTAGCACTTGGCTCAGATTTACGATTGCAAAAACAAAAATACAAATCAAATACCTTGCACGTAGAAAGGTTTGAAGAAATTTGACTGAATGCTTGAGCATTCTGCCGTAGAAGCTCTATAACCGCATCACTTAAACCTAAGAAAACAAGAGTTTGGAAAATATATGAAACCTGAAAAATGTAACAGCTGAGGAAAAGGTATCTAGCTAACAAGATTGATTTTTCTTTCTAAGATAGCACAACTAAGGAGATGAGACAGTAATTAAGATAGTCCAGGAACTCTCCAACATCGATAATGCCTAGATCCAGGTATCAGCAAGATGAACCACAAATTTCCTAGTACATCTAATTGAGATTCCAGACAAGACCTTATCTTCTGAAATAATCCTTCTTTACAGTTATGTTCTTCGCAGGAGAGAGAAGAAGAAGATGATGCCGACAAATAGTGCGACCAAAATAGTACTAACCTTCAATAGGCATGCGTGCACTCTGGCACATATGGTTCATGACATATGTAGCATTTTGTTGTGGCACGGTGGAGAACATGTTCAGTTTTGGGGGTAAATCAACCACCTTAATTAATCAAGAAGAAATCAGTTAGTTGTATGTTGGGTTTCTCAAGGAGAACAAGTTTGTAGCCGGTTGAACAAAAATCCATTTGCAGCCGATAACATCTTTCAAAGCAAAATATAACCTAGGCCATCTACCCTCATATGTTTATTCAGTTACACAAACATACCTTTCTATAGCTAACCTTTGTGCCGGCACTATGTTCCTCCCCTTTTCTTCGTTTTTGCTGTAAAAATAGATGCCATTCTTAGCCAAGACAAGTTTAAAGATCATGGATTTAAGTAGTTAAAAGATAAAATAATAGCAAAGTAGGTGATGTTGAAACTTTTATGTTTGAACGAGTCATATGTCAGTGTGTACAACTCAAGTCATAAAATATATATCTATTTCTACAGCCCAACTCCGTAGAAGAAATATAAAAGGGTAGAGACAGTAAGGATAATACGATAAGGTAATTTTCAGCACTATAATTTGTTAACTTATTTTTCCCACGTGAATCTAACAATACACTGTAAGCCATACTGCAGAAATTACAAACAATGTTTAATCATTTCTTCAAAACTCCAGAGTCGGCCATATGAAATACTATCCTCCATTAAAGGTTACATGTCAAAATCAATTTCAGAAAGTTCAAAAAGACCAGGGATTATCTGACACCACCCATAAAGCGAAATTAGTTTTAGGGTAACTACAGAAATCAAATCAAGCTTATCAGCTTAGGGTCAAATCAAGTTCCAACATGACTCCGGAGCTAACAGAAAGCCAGATCTATCGTCAGCAATACTTGTTATTCTCTCCTTGCACACCCTTAACCATACTTTAGACAACCTTTATATGGTAAGGTGTCTTTTGATCAATAGAACTTTAAGGTTACCTTATAGCCAAAAAAACTATAAAAGAACTTTTCCTATAGGACTTTATCTTTAACAAAGCATACACACAAAGTAGCATCAACATGTTGGTGCCCTAATACTTTGCATATGCTTTAATAGTTATAGAAATATCTCTTGCACCACTATTTTATGACAGCTACATACCATATTACTGCTGAATTGTATATCTTTTTTTCGTTCAACTCAAAGCAAAAGGACATTACGATTTACGAAGAACTCATGAATAACAAGAAGTATGCATGCCACTCGCTAAAAGTCAATGACAAGGCATTAGAAGCTTACCGTCATCCATTTACACCTCATTGCTACATCCCGTACACTTTTATCTGGTAGAGTTGATGCGATCTTTACATACTTGGTGACCTGTGGTTCATCTTTAAATCTACAAAAAGGCAAGAAAAAGGTTTCATGCAAGCAAAAACAAACGAACGAACTAGAAACAACATAAGACAATTGAAGTGTGAAAGAAAGAAAGAAAATCTCGGCCAGCCTTCCTAGAAAACTAAAGGTACAAAACTGTTTTATCTATAAGAACATGACTCGGCTTATGATTCGAGATAACAATACGTGCTATTACATTTCATGTGAGACGCAAAGGCACATCATTTTCCTTCACATCTACATCCTTAAACCGTCCAACATAAAGTAAGATATCTAACGTGTTCACTACTTCTCAAAAGACATAATACTTCTCTGCTTTAACATTGTATAATAGCTAACGAAGTAACAAAACTCGCAGAGAACAAACAAAAAAACAATGGATAAAAATACTTACTTTGCAAGGCCTTTCTCCAATATATACTGTTCTTCAACAGACCAGTCAACAGCCAAAGCAGCTTCATGTTTGAGTCCAGCCGGAGAATTTACAGTAAGGTGGAATCCCGAAGAAGCAGTCATGGACGAATTCGCCGGGAATACTAAACCGGTCGTGCTAGTGCTCGGTACACAGTAATTATCCATCGGAATCATCTCCAGTGAGCTGTATACGGAGAGTAATTTTGAGCTGTATACGGCCAGAAAAACATGTTCGATTTAGGGTTTTAGCAATTCAGAATTACACGGGAAGCAAGCCAAAAAAGAAGAAGAATTGATTAGACCCAAAAGAAACCCACCTCGGATTAAGCCAAAGGAAAGATGATTATGCCTCTAAGGAGCTAGAAATGGAGTCGATACAAAACCCTAAACCCCAACGATTGGTGCTGCAAATAGAGATGAAATCGTGAAGAAACACGCCGCGAACTCCGAGAGATCGCAAATAGAAATAGAGCTGAAGATTAAGAGGCGTGATTCGCGGAGAGTGTCAGCGAGATGCGAACTTGGAATTGCAGAAGCCGGCGAGGAGAGAGAGAGAGAGAGTAAATAAATGGTGGTTTTTTTTTTGGAGCAGAACCACTTTTTATTCCATTGTGGTTTTGCTTTTGTTTTGTCCACTCTATGAAGAAAGAGGTTTGTTCGTGATTAATTTTTTAATTTTATGCAATTTGTGAATAACACAGTCACATACACTTTGGAAATTTTTAATCTTATATATATTACAACAAGGTATTAGAAATCATATAAAGATGGAGTGTCCATTTTCTTTTTTTTTTACCCAAAATATGAGTATACATTTCAATAAAAACAAGACGTGTTATTTTTCATTTTTTCATGTGTTATGATGACTTATTATGAGTATCCATTTATTGTTGTTTTTCATTTTTTACATTCGTTATTATTTATTATCAGCGGATAATAAATCCCTAGCTTATACTAACAAAACTAAAATTTAGAACAAACATTTGAAAAACTAAAATTTAGAACAAACATTTGAAAAACTAAAATATATAAGATGTGATTACTAGAGATAAACTAAGAGGGGGTTATTGGTTCTTGCATTTTAATCTTTTAATGGATTTGGAAATCCAAACCAAATCAAGTGTTATTGGTTCTATAATTTTGAAATCCATATTCAAATCTTGTGTTATTGGTTTTATGATTTTAAAATCCATGTTAAAATCAAATGTTATTCAATAGTAAGGATTTTCATAAGGATTTGATTTTAATTTGGATTTGAATGGATTTACAAGTGTTTTTAAGAGTAAAATACAAATGAGCAAATATCGAGTGAAACCTTGTTATTTGGTTGGATTTGGATTTACAATTGTTTTTTTTTTCAAGATAAAACTACTACGTAGAATTAAAAATAGAAAGACACCTATCAATTAATGTGTAGAATAAGAGACAAGAAATAACTACACGTAACATTAAGATACTACATGTTACAAGGCTAGTTTCTAAGTGGATACGTAACATCTACTACATGTTGGACACGAGGCTAGCTAGTTTCTAAGTGGAGGTTCAAAACACTGCCCGTGAGACCTCTCAGATTTCATGTAATAAGTGTCTGTTAATGTACAAACAAAGATTTTGATTGTTCTGCTAGATCGCTATACTTAAAATAGATTTTTGAAATAGTAAAAAAAGATAGATAGAAAAAGCCAATTTCATTATAAAAACTCATAGTCTAATCGAACACATAAAATAATCAATCCAACAATAGATAATAATAAATTTATCACCCAATGCCGTTACGCTTAATCCAATATTATAAAAACCCATAGTCTAATCGAACATATAAAATAATCAATCCTAATTTTTAAGTCTGCTCCTCCTTTTCCTCATAAGACACAAACATAAATCGTACTTGCATGTGCTGGTTTACATAACTTTCTTCGAAAGTACTGTCGAACAGATAGTTTTCCTGAAAAAACAAATTCTGATGAAGAAGGAGAAGAAGATCTTGAAGAAGTTAATAACAATGATGAAGTAATTCTTGGAACCCAACCCAAGATCAAGAAAGAGAACATGCAATCAATTGAGAGAAACAATTGCAACAAATATGTGGATAAATTCTATACTTTAGGAGAATACTAGATGATTAGTGAAAGAAAAAGAACGAATTTTTTTTTGGTTTGTTTTTTTAAAAAATTCTTGTAAATCTATTTGGTTGATTTACAATAATCCATTTATTTGATTTTTAAATCCAATTATTTAACTTTTAAATCCACTTCTCTGATTTTAAAATCAATGGATTCATTAGAATTTCTAAATCTGAGAAATGCATTAAAATCCAAAAACCAATAACCCCCACTAAGTATTTTATTAAGTTTTAACTAATTGATTATAGACTTATAGTGTTCTTTTATTGTTGATGCGGTCTAGTAGGTCCATCTCTAGGGATGTCAATCGGGTTAAAATCTGTATATATTTGAGTCTGGTCCGAAAAAAATTGGGTCTAGCTATATTCCAAAGATTGGTCCGGCCCGGACAGGGCTTTAGGGCTTTTCGGATTTTTTCGGGCTTTTCTTTACAAACACAAAAATTCACAATTCTCAAATGAATAATTAAAACAAAAATATTTATCAAAATAAATCTAAATTGAAATGTATTATATCAAATCCAATTAAATTTAAAAGCAAAAGTTTGACAAAAAAACAAATAAAATTCAAATAAATTGTATTACCAAATAAAACATAAAATCAAAACACTTCAAATCTAGGTAGTAGAGTTTAGATTAGAATATCATTCATCGTATTCTAAATCATCATCACCATCAAGAGGTACAGATAAAAAAAGTAAAATAATATTAAGTTTTGACATGTATAAATCATATAGAAATGTCATTGAAAATCTATAGATAATGATTTTAAAAATATGAAGTAAATATGGATGAATGATAATAGTACCTGGATCACGAAATGTATAGAATATATGTCAAATTATTATTTTTAGAAAGATAAATGTTTAAATAAAATCTCTAACTAATTAAAATGTAAAGTTCCAAGCTTTTCGGGCTAGCCTGAGCCCGTTGGGCTAATCCCGAAAAACACACTAGCCCGAAAGACTCGATTTTTTTTTTCTTATATTTCTAGGCCCGAACCTGCTGTTTTTAGGGCCGGGCCGAGCCGGCCCTCGGGCTTTATCCCTAATTGAAACCCCTAGCTATGAGTCATATAAGACTAGGGGGTGTATTCAATTTAGCATTTGGAGTGATTTGTATTAAAATCATAAATTATATGTTATTCAAACATGAATATTCAAAAGTCTTTTCAAATCCCATTATGAGTATCCATTTATTGTTGTTTTTCATTTTTTACATTTGTTATTATTTATTATCAGCGGATAATAAATCTCTAGTTTATTCATAAATAGCTAAATAATCATTCTATTAACCAGTGTTCTAAAAAGCGGTCTAGGCGGTGCCTAGGCGTTAGGCGTTCATAGACCGTGGCTATTACTTCCTAAATGTTGATATTAAGCGTTATTATTATTAGGCGGTCTAGGCGGCCGCCTAGGCCTCCTAGACGAATCTAGGCGGTCCTAAACGGCTCTAGACGGTCCTAGACGGTTCAACAAAATTGTTAATCAATTAACATTTTTTTTTGTTCGGTGTAATTGTTGAATTTTTAACTACTTATAATTAGATTTATAAAATTTGATTTCATAAATACATGGTTATAAAAGTTTATATGGTATTTTTATGACTAGAATGAATGTGTTTGTCTAATTCTCATTTATGATTTAACATTTTGATTTTTCAAATGAAAATTTTTGTCTAATTCAAATATATGATATTTTTAATGTTTTAGTTTTTTCTTATTTATAAGATTTCTTTTTATTTTTGTGTGTAATTTGAATTTTGAATCTATTTTAAGATTTATAATATTTAAATTTTATTATTTATGAGTTAAATATGGTACTTTATATGTTTTTGTCTATAAAAATATGTCTAATATATTGATTTATCTTGTATACGCCTAAACCACTTAATAATCACCTAGACACCGACTAAACGTTGTAGACGCTAGGTGTTATATCGCCGCCCGATTAGCGCCTAGCGCTTTCTTGAACACTGCTATTAACTAACAAAACTAAAATTTAGAACAAACATTTGAAAAACTAAAATATATAAGATGTGATTATTAGAGATAAACTAAGTATTTTATTAAATTTTAACTAATTGATTATAGACTTATAGTGTTCTTTTACGGCGATGAGTCAGTCATAAAAGACTAAAACTTTTAGCCAAGAGATGACTCGTATTTAAACTAAATAATGTAATAACTCAATAATAGAACCATAGAACACTTTAGTAAAATAAAGTTTTAAGTTTGTGTTCAGTAATCGTAAAACACTAAAATTGGTTTTGTTTGATAAAGTTTTATTATTACTGTTATAAAATAAGATATATTATATATGGTTATGTATATATATTTATATATTGTATATCGTTTGATAACTGAGAAGAAGGTGAGAGGGAAAGGGAAAGAGAAAGATCAAAGTGAGAGACGAGAGGAAAAAAGAGAGAGGAATGGAGAGAGTTGCGTGTGACGTGAGAGAGGAGAAATTGAGTCTCTATAATTACTTCACATAACACACCTATATATACAAGGGAATGAGTGTGTCAATAATTGGGACGGTAGAAAAGATGATAATTATTTATCTTTCTTAACACTCCCCCTTAATTATCCATCACCGCTAATGTATTACGTAGTGCCTCTTTAAAAACCTAATCATGGAAAAATCCAATGGGATAAAAACCATGATAAAGAAAAAAGAGTGTAGTTTCCTCCTCGAAATGATGGGTATTGTAGCGCCCGTGTTCCGGAAGAATTGATTATTAAGGGAAAATAATTAATTCAGGTTTGTTCCGGGGGTGGTATCGATCGATACCGGCATGTATCGATCGACACCAGCCGGGTTTTTCTCCTGGTTGTCTTCTCTCTTATCTTCTTTCGAGTATAAAAGCTTTTTCTTTGGAGGATAAGACCAGGGAGAGGTCGCGAAAGAGAGAAAGAAAGAGCGTGAGAGAAGGAGAAAGAGAGAGAGAGAGAGAAGAAAGCTTTGTTAAGCTTGGATCTTGCGAGATCGAGAGAGAGTTGAGCTTTAGAGAAGCTTGAAGAAGGTTGGAAGAGCTTGGTTTCGACGTAGGCTTGTGAGAAGGGAGGGAGATCTTCTTGAGCTTGGAGAAGTCGTTTTAGAGCTCGATCCTTCGTGTTTAAGGTGAGTTGTGACCAAAGGTTAGCAAGTGAGCTTGCGTGGTGCCTTGTTAAAGCTTGGTTGATGCTTTTGTGGCTTGTATGGCGATTCCTGTGTTTAGGTCTCGTGAGTATCGACCGATACCAGGTGGGTATCGATCGATACCAGACCATTGGCGGTGGTCTCGTGTTGTGGTTGTATCGATCGATACCAGGTGTGGTTTTGGGGATCGATCGATACCAGTCCCTTGTCGGGAGTTGTGTGTTGCTTGGGCATCGATCGACACTATGGGAGTATCGATCGATACCAGTTGTGGCTTTGTGCTGAAAGTTTTAATTGTGGTGAATTAATTCTTGGTGATTATTGCTTGTGCTTATTGGTAGCCTGTTGTTGGGGTGATCAATCTCACTCAGCATTTGGTTAGCCAAATGTTGATGCATCACTTTTGTCGATGCAGGTAAAGATAAGGCGTGATCGTGGAATCAAGGTGGTGAAGAGGGGATGATTAGGACCCGGGGCTTGCTTTTGTTGTTTGGGTATCGATCGACACTAGGGGAGTATCGATCGATACCAGTTGTTGTTATAATCGTTAGCTTGTGTAAGCTGTAGTACCTGTGTTGTACTGTTTGTTGTGTAATAATTAATGTATAATTATTATGATTGTTTAATTATATGCAAAAAAAAAAATGTGGTTCTCTCAGGTATGATCTCTTCTTTATAGATTACGTAGATGACACATTCCAATACTTTGAATATGTTTCTTGAATGTTGTAGTAGGAAGTGCATTGGTAAATAAATCTGATGCGTTGTCATTTGAGCGAATATATCGGATATCCACTTTTTGATTTGAGCTCTTGAGTGTAAGAGAAAAATCTTGGAGGGATGTGTTTTGTTATGTCGCTCTTGATATAGCCTTCTGTTGTCTGGGCAACGCATGCAGCGTTATCTTCATACAAGATTGTTGGTTATTTGCTGGTGATTATTCCGGTGGCTTCTTGAATGTGTTGAGTTATGGATCTGAGCCATACACATTCTCTACATGCCTCATGAAACGCAATAATTTCTGCATGATTTGAAAAAGTGGCAACCAAAGTTTGTTTTTGTGATCGCCATGAGATTGCAGTTCCTCCAATGGTGAAAACATATCTAGTCTGCGATCGAGATTTATGCGGATCTGATAAATATCATGCATCTGCAAAACCAACTAAACCAAATTTGGGATTTCGAGGATAAAATAATCACAAATCAATCGTTCCTTGAAGATAACGAAATATATGTTTTATCCCATTCCAATGTCTGCGCGTAGGTGACGAACTATATCTTGCAAGTAGATTTGTAGCAAATGCTATATCCGGTCGGGTACAATTTGCAAGATACATAAGTCCTCCTATAGCGCTCATATAAGGTACTTCATGACATAACTCTTCCTCGTTATCTTCACGAGGTCGGAATGGATCTTTTTCAACATTGAGCGATCTATTGACCATCGGGGTACTCAAGGGATTTGCTTTATCCATATAAAAGCGTTTTAGGATCTTTTTGGTATAATTTGATTGATGAATGAATATTCCATCTTGGAAATGCTCTATTTGGAGTCCAAGACAAAATTTTGTTTGTTCGAGATCTTTCATTTCGAACTCTTCTTTCATATGAGTTCTTACATCATCAATTTCCTTTTGAGTTCCAATGATGTTCAGGTCATCAACATATACAGCAATAATCACAAATTCTGATGATGATTTCTTAATAAAGACGCAAGGGCAAATTGTATTATTCACATACCATTTCTTTAGCAAATATTCGCTTAAATGATTGTACCACATGCGCCCGGATTGTTTTAATCCGTAAAGTGATCGCCGTAATTTGATCGCATATATCTCTCTGGGTTTTGAGTTTAATGCTACATGCATTTTTAACCCTTCTGGGATCCTCATATATATATCAGTATCAAGTTATCCATATAGATATGCTGTCACTACATCCATAAGATACATTTCTAGATTTTTAGATGCCACAAGGCTCATTAAAAATCTGAATGTAATTGCATCCATAACTGGGGAATATGTTTCTTCATAATCAATTCCCGGTCTTTGAGAAAATCCTTGTGCCACAAGTCGGGCTTTATATCTTGTGATTTCATTTTTCTCATTTCTTTTTCGCACAAAAACCCACTTGTACCCAACCGGTTTTACATCTTTGGGTGTAGTGACAATATGTCCAAAAATATTTCTTTTATTGAGGGAGAATAATTCATTTTTCATGGCCATTTGCCATTTCTCCCAATCAGGCCTTTTCTGGCACTCTGATACGGACTTTGGGTCTGGATCATCACTTTCATAATCTATGTCTTTGGATACATAGAATGAGAAAATTCCATCATTATCTTCTATTTCATTTCTATCCCATAATTTTCCGTCTTGGGCATAGTTAATGGAAATTTCTTATTTTTCTGTATCATGTTCATCTTCTGGATGAATCTCTTTATGTGGTTCTCTTTGAACATTTTCATGTATGTCTTCTGGATATTTTTCTTTATATGGTTCTTCAGGAACCTTTTCATTTTGTTCTCCCAATTTATTTTTCTTTCGGGGATTTTTGTTTTTAGAACCAATTGGCATCCCCCTTTTTAACTGAACTATGTGTTCATTTGCTATATTCCCATCAATTTGTTCTTTAAGAATGTTAATTCTTGATGGAGCATTTGCAGCAGGGATATATGATTTTGTCACCCTTTTATATCAGTGAACGTATCTGGTAACTGATTTGCCATATTTTTTAAGTGTACGATTTTCTGAAATTCGAGTTCGCGTTGATTTGTAGGGGGATCTAGGTGCAATAAAGACGGTGTGTACCATGTAACATCTTTTGGAATTTCTTTAATTCCTCCCCCTAACGCTGGAAATTCAGCTTCATTAAAATGGCAATCGGTAAAACGAGCCGTAAACATATCACCAGTTTGCGGTTCAAGGTACCGAATTATACTTGGTGATGTATAACCAACGTATATACCCAATCTCCTTTGTGGCCCCATTTTTGTTCTTTGCGGTGGGGCTATAGAAACATAAACCGCACAACCAAAAACATGGAGATGAGATACATTTGGCTCCTGGCCAGATGTTAATTGTAAAAGGGAATGTTTATTATATGTGCTTGGTCTTATCTGGACCAATGACGCAGCATGCAAGATAGCATGACCCCATATAGAAATTGGGAGCTTTGTTCTCAATATCAATGGTCTAGCAATGAGTTGCAGATGCTTAATCAAAGATTCAGCCATGCCATTTTGTGTATGTACATGGGGGACCGGATGCTCA
>PKML01054759.1:155191-190125 GCA_002933935.1 Eutrema yunnanense
AGAAAACAAATTCTACGTTTGTAGAATAAATATTCTACGTTTCGTAGACAAGGTAAAAACATATTTTTTAAATCACAATCTTTCCTAAAATGATTATCGAATATATTTGTATTTCCATTTTTGATATTTTCGAATTTTTTAGAAATTTAAAAATATTTATTTTCAATTATAAAACAATAATAAATGGGTATTTTTGTCAAAAAATGGCAAAAATCTAATAAATTTTACATGGACAATACTTTGTTCAATGTGTCATATATTTACAATTCTCCCTTCTAAAAATGATGTGTTAAACGGTAAAAAATTAATCAATGAATTTAACTGATATGTTAGTTGAATATCAGAATAGTGCAATAGTTGAATAATAAAATAGCGGAATCAATAGGACAAGTAAACTTAAAACTGAATAAACTTAAAACGTCACAAAACTACTATTTATTAGATGAATACCGTTTTGTATTAACTAGTTACAAATTTGGAACGTGCAAAGATGAAATGGGAAATAGTTTGTTAATTTTCACTTTTTTTTTATTTAGCACTTATTATTGTGAATGGTGTGTACTGTAATCACATTTTCGAAACGTGAAAAAACTACGTAGCATTCAACCCCAATAATTTTCGAATGATTTAGATTGTTTTTAAATAACAATACATTATCGTAAAGTATTTGTTTCCAAGATAAAAAAAATACTACTGTAAAACATATTCGAATCTTGGATAATGAAATTTACAGCCAACTTTCTTCTTATTAAAAAAAAAAATAATAATAATAATCGAGCGCACACGTCAAATATAGCTGATGGTGGTTAAAGAGCCAATAGCTCGCGGCCCACTCATAAAATTAGCCCATTTTGGTTTTTTTTGTTTTTTGTTTTCATCGACTAAAATCCGAAAAACAAAACGGAGAATTTGGACGAAGATGATAAAACTTATACAAGAAGGAGCCGGTAAGACAAGTCATTCAGGACAAATTCAGCAGCTCTGGAGCGTGTTCTTCATTGAAGCTTGAGAATCAATATTTTTTCATCGTAGATCTCGTCTTACTCGTCGTTTCCAATCGGTGAGGATCCGTATTATCTCCTTGCTAACGTTTGAATCAAAGATCGTGTTCGATTTTTCTTCTGTTTATAGTTTGATCTGGATATTCACTAGTATGCAATAGTGTTTGTGAATTTTCCGTTTGTAGTGGATGTTTTGTGAATGAATTTTGAATTCGCTTATCTAGAAATAGAACTTTCGGGGTTCGATCATGGTGGATCATAATATAGTTGCTACATTAGCTGATTTTCGAAGCTCTGATTATGATAGATATGTCTGATATAATGGCTATGACGACTGGGAAAATTACATATATCTGAAAGAACTTTGTAAAGTCTTCTTGTATGAAGTATTGATCTCACTCAAAACTTCTGAAAGGTTGTTTATCTGTTCTTGCTTTGCATTGTGTCTAGGTACCTATGATGATCCCATTAACTATATTCTCTGAAGTATCCCGGATGCTTTTGTTGCTGCATTGTCTCTGCTCTGGTTTTGGTTTGGATCTATGTTGCGATATGATGATGTTTTGGCATCACTTAAACTTTAAAATTTACTATCTTTCAGGTCCAGTGTTTCCTTTTCCTGGGATTGATATCAGTCTAAGCTTTTCTGCTGGGGGTTTCTTTATATCGCAGGCCGCAGTTCTACTTATTTTTCATGGTTACTGACTTTGACATGAAAGTGGTATAGCATTTCAACTGATCCATAAAAATGAGTTCAACTGTTTCAAATCCCCAAGGAATCCTGCCACCTGGTGGTTATGGTGGCAATGACTCCCGCAGTAACAGCACTTCTGGTTCTTTTGTGCGTCCAGAATCAGAATCCAATGAAGCAGAGTTGGTTTCTGTGTCTTGGAATCAAGATTCCTGTTGTTTTGCTGCTGGAACGAGTCATGGTTTTCGTATATATAACTGTGAACCTTTCAAGGAAACTTTCAGGCGTGAGCTGAAGAATGGGGGTTTTAAAATTGTGGAGATGCTTTTCCGAAGCAATATCTTGGCGCTTGTTGGAGGTGGACCTAACTCTCAGTACCCTTCAAACAAAGTACTAATTTGGGATGATCATCAGAGCCGTTGCATCAGTGAATTTGCTTTTAGGTCTGAAATTCGTGCAGTGAAATTAAGAAGGGATCGGATTGTTGTTGTTCTTGAACATAAGATATATGTTTACAATTTTATGGACCTAAGACTTCTTCATCAAATTGAAACTCAAGCAAATCCAAGAGGATTATGTTGCATTTCTCATCACTCAAATACATCTGTGCTAGCTTGCCCTGGTCAACATCGTGGAGAGATTCGAGTTGAACATTTTGGCCTCAACATGGTACAAACCATAAATGCCCATGACGCCAGTATTGCGTGCATGACCTTGACACTGGATGGTTTGTTGCTCGCAACTGCCAGTACAAAGGGCACACTGATTAGAATCTTCAACACAATGGACGGAACTCGTTTGCAAGAGGTAGCGTAAATATAAAATACTGATTTCTCCTTTCTGAATGCTTTGCCTTGCCCTATGAGTGAATATTGATCACTACATCATCTGTTTCGCTATCTCATAGATCAAAAGGACATTGTCAAATCAGATGTTGAACAAATGTATCTCTTCAGACTTATGAGTTGTAACTGACAAACCTGCCTTATGATTTCCTGTTAGTAAAAGCTCGCACAAGTGAGGCTCCATTTCCTCTGTTGAAAAGCCTTATGAATTTCGTTGATAGAAACTTATTACAAATCAGATGCCACTTTGATGCTCATTACTAATATGTGCTAAATGCGATTCAATGCTGTTTCTTTACAGGTACGAAGAGGAGTGGACAGAGCAGATATTTATAGCATTGCACTTTCACCAAACGTGCAATGGCTGGCAGTATCAAGCGACAAGGGGACTGTTCACATTTTCTCTCTTAGAGTTAGGGTAGTTGGGGAGGATTCTCATTCCGCTGAAAATACAGCTCTCTTGGCACAACAAACTTATTCTAACTCTTTGCAAGGCCTTGTTTCTCCAGCCACTGGTACCAATCCTGGTTCGTCATTGTCATTTATGAGAGGTAAGCAAAAATCTAATGCCCCATGAAATATGATGCATTGCTTCTTCTTAGAGTTGCTTATGGGACAAAAGCAGGGCACCGAATCATTGTTCATTATTTTCTCATGAAACTGCCAAGAAAAAATTCCTAAAATCTAACTGGGTGGGAACATTGATCATGTATTAGCTCTAAGTCCAAAAGATCTATACCCTTCATAGTAGCATATTACTCAGATAATGCATATATGTTATTCTTTCTCCTATTTATTGTCTCTCCCCTAAATGTAGAAATGGGAAGAATGGTGTGTGGAATGCTCTGTGAAACCTTGACAATTCATTGCCTCTTTCTTACCTAACATGTAGACTCCTGTTGCAGGTGTTCTACCAAAGTATTTCAGCTCGGAATGGTCCTTTGCACAGTTCCATGTATCAGAAGTCACACAATTCTTTGCAGCATTTGGCAGTCACAACACGGTTGCTATTATCGGCATGGATGGAAGGTATAATAAGCCCACTCTGATTTCTCTTAGAATATTCTCTTTACTGTCCCATCACACTACCAAGAATCTTAAAACAGAGCAATTTCACTAGTTGTGCATATATAGTAATGATCACCCACAGATCTCTGCTCAGTGCTCACTCGTGTTTTCTTGGGCTCGCAGTTTCTACAGATGCAGCTTTGATCCTGTGAACGGGGGAGAGATGGGACAGCTAGAATATATCCGCTTTCTAAAGACGGAAAAGCGCCCGAGATAAGTCCGATTCATGCTCCGACCACTCTTCTAAGCCTCTGTACATAACCATGTCTATGTAAATAGATTTGGTGAGAATGCATAAGATTTGATTCATTTCATATTGCTACTTCGAGCGAAGGACCTGCATTATTGATTGGGACTATGTACATAGCTACATATCAAGATTTCATCCCCACCAGTTTGCTTCTAAACACTATGTTATGTAAATTTTCTAATAACGCCATAGAAAAAGTAATAACAATTGAAAAGAAAAAAAGGTTTGATCGAATTCCCAGGAAACCATATGTTTATTGGATCTGGGACCTCTTATCATATCAAATACGAATAATCTACAATGTTTCAGATAATCTCACAATGCAGCTATATCGGATCGAGCTGTTGCTGCTTCATATTATAATTCAGGACTCAGAAGTGTGATCAAAATGGAGGATCAAAGGAAAAGGAAACACTTGGGTGAGGTAAGCTCGAAGGTAAGTCGAATCCTCCTGACATATACTCGCCGCCATAAAAAGCTGCAGCAGCTCCAACTACTGCACCAGCTCCCATTCCAGCAGAAATCCGTGGTCCAGGCCTTGCATATCCTCTTCCCGCTCCTCCAGATGATGATGACGGAATATTCACAACGTTCTCTGATCTCGGGATGTATGTAGGCATGTAGCCTGCGTTCAAAGGTGGTGGTGGTGGCTGCATTGGTTGAGGATAGTAAGGTTGTTGCATTTGTGGGTTGGTGTTGTACATTGGAGGATTAGGAATTGAGGAGTGGTGGTTATATGGCGGAACTGAGAATGGGTTTGAATTGTTTGGCTGGTTCATTGGAGCAAATGGATGTTGTGATGAACCGGCCATGTAATTTTGCCCATAAGTATTGTAATCGGAGTTGTTCGAGAGCATGACTCCTCCAACATTTCCTGTGCAAGAGAAAAAGAAGAAGAATAATGGTGAGTTTTCTCTTACAGACAAACCCATCTTGAAACAGTAGGAGGATCTTCGAAAACCAAATTTGAGTTACAGGAAATAAAAGCAGCACCAAAGCTGGTTTCTTTATGCAGATTGATTCCATTAGACACATACCCATTTACATTGACTTCATTTTACAACTTCTCCCTAGCTTCTCGGGAAAAGGTTTAAACTTTTATCTAGGTTTTATGGGTTTAGGGTCATGGTCTAATTCCAGATACCTAATAAACAAAATGACAGTATCATCATGATTCAGAGACATTACCTTTAAAACCCCCAAAATCCTCTCTTTCTGCAGAAAAACGGATCGACACATCGACAAAACCCTGAGGCTTACTTGAGTTGGTCTTCCTAAGCTGATAGCTTCCAGTTTCTTCAATGACAGATTTCGAAGAACTCTGTTGCTTATACTTAGCTAGAAAATCCTTCAAGGAAACAGTAGCAGAGCCATGAAGCTTCTTCCTTAAGAAGATGGGTTCTCTGCTATAAACCTCGACGTGCAAAGCCGATTTCGAATCCTGAATCGCGGAATCATCATCCAGTAAAGTAGCAAACTTTGTTCTCCAAACAGGATTGTCTGATCTTGAAGCATCGATTGTTGTGCAGTACTTGTCTTCCGGATCAATCCACCCAACGGCGTACCATTGGTGTTTCAGTAGAGATGATCCGATTCCGATTCCGACACGGAGCCCTCGAGCTGATTTCAAACAGACTTCAATAAGGATTTTCCCCATTGATTTGGATTCGAACTCACGGATTTTTGTTTCGACGATGGACTGAAAGAGTGAGAGAAAAAGAAAAACAGGAGAAACTTTGGAGTTCGGACACTGTTTAAGAACACGATAACATAAAAGGTAGAAAATGTTGTCTTTTTCATTTGGTTCCATAAAAAGATGTTAATTGGAGTATCAGTTTGTCATAATCTCTGTTCAAAACCATACAAGTTTGACACTTGGATAATTTGACACTAGAAAACTTAAAAATCTTGAATTAAGTGACATGTGGTGCAAATTTCTCTAATTTCTGTTCAAAGCCATACAAGTTTGACACTTAAAATTCTATTGTTTATGTTCAAAACCAATACAAGTTTGACACTTGGATAATTTTGCATAATGCAAAGATAAAATACATGAGATTGCCGATTTTATGATTTTGTTCTTTAAAGATTTTTTTTTATTAATCGAGAAGGAAAAGTACGTGAGTGTTATTATTACATATACAAACCAACCTTGATTACAACCTCACACTAAAAAAAAAATAATCTAACTAGCAATGCTGGACCAAACAAAACTAAACCAATCAATCAGTCAATCAAACAAACAAACCAATAAAATCAAACCGGAAACTGGTAACCACCTCAAACTAGTGATCAAACCAAAAACACAAAATGTGCTTTCTGCCTAAAACTATGCAGCAAACACTGTATCCCAAGCTAAACTTGCCACATTCTTCTTCTTCTTTTTTTCTTTTAACCACATATCAGTCCAAATCGCCGCGCTTAGGAAAACAATTCAGAAGTACTCGAAAAAAGGTTACTCCTTTCATTAGTTCAATCGTCTGGCCCAACCAGAGTGACCTGCAGGGTTTGAAAAAATGGTTTAAAAAGGGTTGCTCACACCAGAATAGAGTGATTGTATTTAAAAAAGACAAGGCTTAGCAAGAAGACAAGAGAATCAGAAATATTGGATTTTTCTCATTGCTTAATTTTACTCACATTGCAGTCATATGCGTATTTCCGGGAGAGAACTATGGCTGCATTACGTTCTTGCTCTGACTCGAAAGTTAGTAAGAAAGTTAGACCCTTTCTTGGTTGCCAGAACAATGCTTTTGCAGGAACATTAGCATTGCCTCTCACTCCACATAGCTGAAATGTTACCAAACCATTTAAAGCTTGTAAGAAAGAAACTTCAATAAAACCAAAGAAAGAGCCAGAGAGTGAATACAATAACAGTCACAGGCTATAGATTACCTGCATGGAGGTTGAATATATTTCTCTGGCCTTTGTGATCCATCCTCGGGATAGCTTTATCCTCGTCTTTCCAACAGTAAAGACGTGGGATCGTGAAGCATGGTCTTGCCCATTCATTTGTGATATAACCACCTAAGAAGAATTTCAATATGTCTTCTTGTATTAGAGCAAGAAGCAAGAACTGTATGCAAAAAAACTTCTTCCATAGGGAAAAAGGGAAATTGTAAACATACGGTGAATTCGCTGTTAGATTTGCGCATGAGTGATTCAACGCGTGAATGCAAGCCAGAAGCTGTAGAAATTGTGATTCCATTAGCCATTTGTTTTTATCATTTTCCACTATAAACTGTATGAGAATTTCGCAGAAGGTACTCGAAAATATCAAACTAACTATTGTAACACCAACCAGTATTAATTGGACCATCGGTTGTAACAGTGAATTTCTGGCTATTAGAAAGAATATCCGCTTGTATTACTCGCCCGACATCAAATGGTTCTGGAGCATATACCGACCGGTTGGCACCTGAGAGTGGAAAAATGTGAACTGCTCAAGCTAAAAGCTCATGCCCAATAAGTTATTACAATGGACCATCATAACTATTAATAAGATTTTCCAAATATGTAAATGAATCTTCAATATTCTCCTAACTCCTATGTATAAAACCTAATGATGAAGAAAAGAGAGAATGCCAAATACCAGATATAGCTTCTCTGCGACTAGACTCAGACGCTGCACGGTACCACTGGATTGAACATTTGGAAATATCTGAAGCCCTATCTGAGGAGGCACGTATTCTTAGGCACGATCCAAGACTTTGTGCACCATCCAGAACATATGGACAGGACTTGGACCCCTCGGCTCTCTTGATTATTGCTATCTATGGACGTTTGCGATTTTTAGAGAAAAGACGGTTTGCTGATAAAGGAATAACAAGAAGTGAGTAAGACACAAAATATACCTCTCTTTGAAGCTTAACGGAATATGCAGACTTCTCTTGTATTTGACTCTTTATATCATGGAGTTCGTGTTGCATACCCATCACCTAAATTATAGAGCATTCAGTTTATAACTCTAAATGTATCCCATCAAAATCATGAAGTAATCTGAACATTTGGAGTCTATTGTCAGAAAGATGAAAATCAAAGAGATAGAAAGCTCATAATAGACATTTATTTACAGAACAGAAATGGAATTGGACCTTGGTTGGTTGATGCATCCGTCTGATTCGTCTAGCCTCCTGAACTTCCTCAACCAACTTCTCCACATTCTGAGAAATGAAACATAACTTTGATTCAGAATCCTAGTCCTTTAATGCTTGAACAAAACATATGAAAAGGAAAATTGAACTCAAATTGATACATACCAGTCCCTGAGCTCGAGAAGCTTTAGAACAAAGCTCCTGTTCTTCAAATGCCCCTCCAAGTCTCATCACAAGAGCCTGTGCACTCTCGATTTCAGCACAGGCAAACGACTTTTCCTGGTTTACTAACTTCTTCGCATCTTCTGAAGCCTGAGAACACGATGAATCAGCCTTAATTTGAATGCTAAAAGAAGTAACCAAGCTAGAAGAGAATTGAGCCTACACAATGTACAATAAAATTGTATTAAATATGCAAAGAAAAACGGCCGACGCAGTGGACAGACCTGCTTGAGAAAGCTTGTCAGTTTCTTCACTTCAAACTTTTCTTGAATTAATTCACCTTCATTTTGGGTTAACTTAACGGCTAGAGCCTCAACCTACATGACAAAAAAAAAAAAAACTGAATAATTTTATTTACACCCTCCACAGTTGATTCAAGTCACAGTAAAGGCGTAAAACCATAAAGTTTCAGAATGATCGCGGAAAAGAAGAAATGGATACGGTAGAGTAACATTGTGCATTCTTCACCAATGGAAGCAAGTGTTCTAAGAACATTCACAAGCTGCAAAACAAGACTATTGCATTTTACGAGTAAAGAAAGTAAGAAAAGCTAACCATGGAAATAACTTTTTCCACGGCTTCCTTGTTACGCCCATCCATTCGGCCTCTCATGGATTCTAAAGCATCCCTAAGTTTCTTTAGCATGACATGGCCTTCCAATGAAGTCACCTCATTTAACTTTGCCTAAATATTCCAGCAAAGTAATTGGGTTGTAAGTTGTAACTAGACCATTCAACTAAAAACAGACACATAATAACAGAGAGAAAAATAGAGAGTTGTTATGGAGGAACCTCGTCAACTAATTTAACAGCTGCAGCTAAATTCTTGTCGAATTTGCAAGCGAGGTCACGAACTGAAAGCCTCTTGTGCTGATCTGACAAATCTCCGGTTTCTTTATCGACGACATCTTTCACAGAAGGACCTTTTTCATCTTCCTCAGGTTCATCAACAATCTGATCATCAGGTCCTAACTTGTATGATGGAAAATGATTGGAAGCAAAGCTCACATCTGCTGAGATTGGTTCAACGACCACTGCTTCACACACTCCCTTTTCTTCCATTTCAGGACATACTTTAGTCATTGTCAGGAGGATCTTATCTGCTAACAAAAAGAACAATTAAACTAACATGTCTTCATATAATGATCAATCCGAAGATGAAATTACTGTGAAATCCAGCAAATGCAGTGAAGAAAATTCCATAAATGGAACTTGCACTAATCTTAAACAATATGATAACTTAATTTCAGATAGGAATTAGATTTTACTTCATCAAATGAGGATCAACGAATTAGAAAAGATGCATGAACCCTGACACACAAAAAAAAAAATTTGATGATGAAAAAACTATTTGTGATACTAAAACCTGAAATTTTTCAAATCCATAAACCTAGGAAAGTTATAAAACATAACAGATTACAGAAGCCGAAATTTTGTAATTCATGCAACCCAGAAATCAGCAATGAAACATGATACAATAGAATTTGTGAGAATGCAAGAAGAAATGATTGTACAACATTGATAAAAACAACTTCTTAAAGTTTTTTTTTTAGCCAACCCAGAAACAGAGATTTTTCAAGGAGAGAAGAAAGAAAGAGAAAGGGTCTCTTGTCTTTGTTGTTAAGAGTTGTTTTTTGTTTTTCTTTCTTCTGCAAAAGCGTGAAGATAGGGAAAAATGCTCAAAATGCTAAGTAAAGAGAGAAAAAGGAGACACCTTTGATCTTCTGATTCCTCAGTCTCTCTTCCCAAAAACAGCTCGCTTGACTGATCATCATTTCTTTCTCTCTCTCTCTTTTCTCTTTCTTTCACGCCATCGTCGTTAAAGAGTGCAAAAAAAGAAGAAAACGTTTTATAATTCGACACTCTCTGGTCCGCCTCTTGTTTGTTGGAAAGCGACGACGCGCTCTCTCTTCTCGTCTGAAACCCACGCGCCGTCGGGTCTCTGTGTGTGCATCGCTGTTGTGGGTCCCACTCTCCTCCTGGGCTAATTTTACCTCTTTTCTTAACTTCTTTGTTTGATGGATCTAATTATGGCTCCTTAACGGACCATTTATTCTCTCTGCTTATTTTTTTATTTAAAAGCAAAAAAATCTTATTTTCTGTGTTTTATCTAATTATCTTTTCTTTCAATTATACTTTTTTTTGGCGTATGAATGTTAAGTTCTTCCAATTATACTTAACAAATTATATTGATTTCTCTCTTGTGGGGGTCATGTCCATTTTTCTATCCTTTTTTTATTAGACGAAATCTTTAATCCTATCAGTCTTAAAATAATATGTATAATTTAATAGCCACCAATTTAGATAGCCGTTAAAACAAAGTGAAAGCCACCTATTTACACTTTTCAAAAAGTATATATCTAATGATTATACATATAAAATGTATTTGTTGTTGACAAATTAGAAGATAAATACGCAGTCTCTATATAGAAATATTGATTCATTGAGGTTGGACTCTAATACACTATTTATAGTATACAACTTTCTCGATATATACCCTGAAATTTTTGTCTCTTTTCAACACACCCTAAACAATTTTTTTATTTTAACAAACATCACAAACTATTTAATGTCTTTTAATTACAATTTACTGAATTAATTCTGTGATTGTGTTTAGAAAACCGGCAAGTCGCTTTTAAAAAACCGCGATTAAGCTAATTCAACCCGATCCAGAACGAAACCCGACTCAAAACCTAAACTCATCCAACTTACTTAAAATCTAATATCGATTTGGGACTAAAATTAGAGTTTTTAGTTAGAGAAAAGTAAATAGACAGAGATTTCATCGCTTACAGAGATTAACACAAACATGGAAGTCGTTTTAATCAAATCGATCGAGAACTATAATAGACAAAACTCACTTTTATATTGTCAACTATACTAGAAGAAGACGAAGAAGAAACGAGAAGACTACTCAAAATTCTTAAGAATCAAATAAATGCAAACCAATTATTTACAAGAGGAGATTACTTATTCCATTTTTATCATTCGAACTGAAGCAAACCTTGTCCACGATGCAATCCCTCTACACGCGATGAAATCTCTGTCTATTTTTTAAAAAACTAAGAACCCTAGTTTTATCCCCAAATCGATTTTTGATTTTAAGTAAGTTGGGTGGATTCAGGTTTTGAGTCGGATTTTGTTCTGGATCGGGTTGGATTAGCTTAAAATCGTGATTTTAAAAATGTGATTTGTCGATTTTCTAAACATAATCACGAAATTAATTCAATATGTTGTAATTAAAAGACATTAAATAGTTTGTGATGTTTGTTAAAGTAAAAAAAAATGTTTGGGGAGTACTGTAGAAAAGAGGTAAGAAATCTATAGTTGATCTGCTCAATTTAATACCCTAACAGTACTAAAGCAGTAGTTGTAGTCTAGCTAGGGGTCAAACACAAGGATCCACAGAAATCACTCAATAAATTATTAGAATCAAGCTAAGCTAAGCAATTCAGGTTAAGCAGAAAACAGGAATCAGTAAACGATTTGTATTCAATAGGGAAAAAGATAGGTTCAGGGATATTTCTCAGAAAATCAATGAATGCAAATAAACTAACTAATCAGGGTTCAGGTTAAGCACGGTTCTAGAACTCAAATCAATAATGCATAGTTAACCAACTGTCGCTGCGAAAACTATCTAAATCTAAACTTAAGAATCCCAAATTTCTTTGCAAATCCCTAAGAATAAATCAGCCTTAATTTCAAGTTTGATATGTTCACAATTCAATTAAACCAAATTTCTTTGCGAATAATCAATTTGCTCACCCTAGTTCTATCAGGTAATTAATTGCACTGTCGTGCCTAATCAATTATCCTAAGCTCTAAGTTCTAGGTGATCAATCTAGAATTAGCTATGAGAACAACCTAAGGTGAAGAACTAATTCAGATTATGAACCCTAAATAACTAATCAACCTAGCATTCAAAGAAATCCCTAATGAGAATCCCCAAACCTAACAAGAGATCTACTCAGACATGGAGATTAAATTAATAAACATGTTTGAATAAAATACTCTATATAAAATCAGAAAGATAAACAAGGTTTGAGATCTGATCTCGGACGAAGAGAAATCAGACTTGTATCTCTCACCAAAATCTCTCTTAAACTCTGGTAAAAATAAAGCATAGCCTAAACAAGTGGCTGTAAAATCCTATTTATAACATAAATCACGAGTTGGGGTCTTCTTGTAATTATCAGAGACTTCTGGGCACTTTTGTAATTCTTCAAGTCTTGGAAAACTCGCGGGTCGTGTCTTGCTGCTGTGGGTATCGATCGATACCAGGGGGTATCGATCGATACTGGCCATGAAAACAGGTACTTAGCAACACGATCTTTAGCTCTGCTCCAAACTGCTCCAGAAAGCTCTAATACTTCCAATAATCCTCCAAACGTGTTATGATCTGTAAAAGACTCTAAAACTCTACAAAACACTAGAAAAGACTCTATAAAATGACTTATATCATGGCTTAAACAAGGTAAAAACTATGATATATCAATAGTGTATATCGAATATGCTATATATTAGGAGTAGTGTATCAAAGTCGATCCATTCATTTACCACGTCTGATGTGTTTTTTTTTGGTGACATTTGAGTATGGTTGGTAAACATAGACAAAAATGCTAAAGCTAGGTACTTGTTGCTTAGCGACCAATTATTTTTTGGATTGAAAGAAGCACAATTATTGGTAAAGGAATTGGATTTATATATAGAACATGCATGTATTGATTCTATTATCACTCCTACATTTCTTATCCATGGAATCTAACTTGGTAGGTTCAGAAAAAGTAACTTTAAATAATTGTTTTATGGAAAACGAGCCTTTATGTTGATTAAATGGATAGTTGCAACTTACCAAACTTTCTTTCAAATCTTTATAATAAACATCAATGTATTGTCCAAGCATGTGTGATAAAGATGAGGGAGGGATCGAATAGTTGACTTGAACGGTTATATTCTGAAGATTCAAAACTACCTAAAAAAGTGAGTTGTTTACTTGTCGTAGTATTAATAATTCAAATTTGAAGTGGTAGTTTTTTTTCTTTTTTTCTTTCTTTCTTTCTTTCAGTTCAACAGTTTTGTAGTGATAATTAACTATGTATAGCTGTAAAGTTTAAAGTAGAAAATGAGACGTATTCGTGCACTGCATAGGCTCCAAATCTTAGGTTACGATGAAAAGTTGAAAACTATGCATGATGATCATTGTTATATGTAAAATCCGCACCATGCAGAATCATATATAGTTCATCATCAGTACAAATGATACATAGACGTCTATATAGTAAGGCTGTCAATTTATTAACAAGAAACAAAAAAAAACTGTCAAATTAATATTTTTTTTATCATACTATCAAGTATTAATTTCAATTGAGAAGAAAATAAATGAAAGTATATAATAAAAAAAACTTTTAAAATTTAAATCCACAAAATTTAGTCTCCCCTGAGTATCATGGCCTTATTCCACCCACGGTGGAACTGGAACGAACAAAAGCCAACCTGCTCATTTAACTTGGCCATTATTTTGCGATCTTACACCGCCTCACAGAAAGCTCGAAGTAACAAGACATCTCTAGATTTTCGACAATGGCACATGACAAGAACTGAACAAATTCACGAAATATGTAAAAATTTTGATACATAATAAAACACAAAACGGTGAAAAAATGGCGGCATTATTGGTGGAATCTTTGTCTGAAAAGCCAACGGTTTAGTTGAAAGGTCAAAACACAACTGTTTGATATTTTCACCCAAAAAAGAAATTATCAATCAATGAGGTGAACGTGAAGAGGACTTCTACTTCTCCACCTAAAGTCGTTGTCGGATACAGTTTTACATTAACCGTTCTCATAACCTTTATTTATTATATTTCATAGTTTAATAATATATAACTGAAATAAATATAATGTTTATGAATCAGTCCAATCCAGAAACAAACGGAACAACATGAGCTGTGTTTTTTTTCACTTATTTTATTGACAATGAATGAATTGACCTAAATTTCTTATATACTATTTAAGATTTTTTTTAACTTCCAATATAGGATATTTTTCACATATTCTCTAAAGATTATGGTTCATGACCTAATACATTTTACAAATCCTAAAACATTGGCTCTGAATTTCTAGCTCTCCAACTTAAATTTCCGTTAAAATTCTATCTTTTGTCCTCCTATTTATTTATTTTTTTGTCCAAAAAAACTATTACCAAGGGACCTTGATATTTTGATTATAGAACTAACATAAAATATATAAATTCAGAAAACATACGAGTTTAGATGATTATTATTCTTATACCATGTAGCAAAACCGCACCCGAATTAGCTTGGAGGCTAATTTTCTACTAAAAAAATATTGTCATTAATTTGACTCATTTCTAGCCATACACACTTTCTTTAATTTTGAAACCAATCTTTCCTAATGGATATAAGTAGCAGTAATTTTCTAACCATACATATATAGAGTTTCCCGAATATGTTTTCGTTCTGCAAACTCTATAAGAACCAAAAAAAGCAAAAGAATAGGATCTAATCTAAAGAAGCCTACATAGTTATGAAGAAAGAAAATTAACGTATAATTCATTTTATTTTTCAATCTTTGTGGTTGCTTTTTTTTTTTTTTGGGATCAGTCACATTTTGCAAAGTATGAGTAGTCAAATTTTTATTTATTTTAAGAACAATAATAAATCACTAGAGTTTGTCGAGAAAATAAGATCACTAGAGTTTTTTTTGTTGTCATATAACTTTTAGGAGGTTTCCGCGGCTATCATCATATAGAATAGAACTATCATTTTTGTTAACACATAAAGTTGAAAAACAAGTCATTTTCTTTAAGAGTGGACAAAACATTTGGGATCCGAAGAAGAGAGATCACGGACTTGGTTAATTCATAATATTTGACATTTGTGCATGGTTGATAAGTGAGTGAATCTATTTTTGCTTTATAGTAAAAAAAAAACAGACTTAACTTAGACAGGTAGAGCATATTAATTAGAGAGATGAAAATTTGGTTCAGTAATCATGAATAAACATGTGAAATCTAGGACCTATATAGTTAATGAAAGAAAGACAAGTTTATTTTCTTACAGCATTATATTATCGGTAACAAATAATGTTTACAGAGAGAAATTTTGGTTTACACTTTAAAAGAAAAATGATTGAGCATAAAACAAAGTACAATGTACAGATTGAGCATAAAAAAAAAGATGAAAATCAGAGCTTGGGAGACCCAAATTGAAATGGAAGGGGAAAATGACAGTTTCGGAGAAAGGAACCAACTTTAATATGTCATACGAGAAACACATAGTTTCCCGCATACCTTTTTCAATCCAAAATATTTCAAAGACAAAAGCAATGTAATATGATCTAAACGTAAAAAGAAAAGAATGGTTGACAAAAAAAAAAGAATGATTTGTACGGGTCTCAAATCAACAATATGACACATTTACTATAAGTTATCTCGGCCCATCTATATAAAAGCCCAATTGACAATGCATCAAAAAAGTCTGCTGTACTAGCCTCAGGTGTCAAGAGTTCGACTTCTAAAACTCAATAATTAGACTGTCAAGGAAGAGAGTCGTTCCTCTACGTCTTCTTCTTCCCCAAATCCACTAGGGCTTTCGAATCCATAATTCTAGATGACGAGGTATTCTTCTGATTGCCCTCGGCGTTTAACCAAGTATCCCTGTCTCGCATCTCAGATTTTGTTTTCTCCTTGTGTTTGGATCACTGGATTGAAATCCCCCCTGTTCTGCCTCTTGATTTGCTTCCAGTTATGATTCTCGTTGAGTTTAACCTCTCCTCCTTCTGATGCGTTTTCCGTCATCGGATTTTGGCTTCTCGTCTTCTAATTTATAGTTTATGTGCTTCTGAAACTCCTTTGTTTATCCCTTCTTGCATCTGAGTTGTTTCTCGCATTGCCTTTTCATTCACTCGATAATTTGCGTTTAGTTACAAATTGTGTCTATAAGGTGGTTGAATCATATTCATTATCTTGGTTTGGGTTGGCCTTAATTGTATATATCCCGACAAGGCTTAAAACTGTCTGTTCAGTCTTTGTTTTTTTGTAGAGCCTAACCGTTCATTATAGATTCTGAGTTTTTCGGCTAGATGTTATTAAGATTCAAACCTGGCAATATAGCTTTGAGGAGGCAAACACTAGGATTTCATTTCTGGATTTTGGTATTTTTCATCACTCGGAACATATCGTTATAGAATTTTGTTCTCTATTTATTGAGTATGACCTATGATTGAATCTTGTTATGTGCACTACATTGAGGTAAGTGGGAAGGTCGAAAATTTTCCAAGAGTCTCTGGCTTGCCTACTTGGCAAAATGCAGATAAGTGATCATCAACTTATACCCACTTTTGCAGGCTTATAACTTAGACCTGTCAAATAAGCTAAACCTCTCCAAGGGATTCAAGCAGAGGATTTCTTTTATTGTGGTCTTATTTGAGTCCACATTAAGTAAAAAAACAGTGAGAAGCTGAGGATGTCAAGCGGTCGAAATACCCACTGGTGTCATAGATGCCAGCGTGCTGTCCGGCTTCACGGCCAAGAGCCTGTGTGTTCTTATTGTGGAGGAGGATTTGTTGAAGAACTTGATATGGCTCAAGCCAGCCCATTTGATATGTTTAGAGCTCACAGGGATGTTGTAGAACGTGATCCGACTTTTGATCTCATGGATGCTTTCTCCGCCTTTATGAGGAACCGATTAACTGAAAGGAGCCGCGACCGAGAAATCAGAGGAAGAGCCATCAGCTCGGGTCCTGAAAACTTTCCTGGCCTGGCTCCTTTGTTGATCTTTGGTGGTCAGGTCCCTTATAGACTATCTGGAGACAATGCCCTCTTCAATGGTGGCTCGCCTGGCATTGGCATCACACGTGGTAACACTGGCGATTACTTCTTCGGCCCTGGTCTTGAAGAGTTATTCGAGCAGCTTTCAGCAGGCACTACTCGCCGAGGCCCACCACCTGCACCAAGATCATCAATAGATGCATTGCCAACCATCAAAATAGCGCAGAGGCATCTTAGGTCGTCGGACTCGAACTGTCCTGTGTGCAAAGACGAATTCGAATTGGGAGCAGAAGCGAAGCAGATGCCGTGTAACCACATCTATCATTCTGACTGTATCGTCCCATGGCTGGTTCAGCACAACTCATGCCCAGTCTGTCGCCAAGAGCTACCATCAGCTGGAGGATCTTCAAGCAGTGAAAACAGAAGCACCACCAGAAACTACAGAAGTAGTAGTAACAGTCGTGAGAGCAGCAATGAAAGAAGGAATCCTTTCTCATCCTTGTGGCCATTCCGCTCGTCCGGTTCAAGCTCAAACTCCACTCAAAACCGTGGAGGCACAAGAAACTCGGATACAACCGATGAGAACCATAACTACCATCATCAGCAACAGCAACAGCAACAGCAACAATCACATATGGGTTACAGTGGCTGGCCTTTTGATTACTAAAGAAAGAAAGGTGAGCTAAAATAAACGTTTGGTCTCACCAGTATGCTTGTACTTCCCACTCTCTCTCTCTTTTATCAACATAAATAATGGAGAAGTGTAATTGTTACTATAGATTTTCTCTGTCTGTGTAAAACACTTAAATCGTTTTCTACGTGCTTTGTTAAATATCGTTTAATTCAAGAGAGTTTGATGATTCAAGCTTTTTCTTTCTTTTAACTTGAAATAGAATTTTGAGTTTATCAATACACATAAAAAAATGAAAATGGCTGGACACGAATTGTGGTTCTCGCGCGATCTATCTCGTGACCTTCTTGCCTTTTCGAGACTCATCGTGTTGAAAAATTGACGGTGCAGAGCGATTGAAACAACATAAAAAATATCTTCCACAAAAAGCCAATTGTTGATTGCGTATGCAAAAGTGACGATGAATATACGACGTTGAGAGAATCATTAGTTGCCGTATATAGAGTAGTAAACGATTCTTCGGCTTCACTCTCCAAGACGGCACTGACCACTCCACTCGTCTCGGTCTGAACAAGCAAAGGTGATCATCGATTTCCAGTTTCTTACTTCACTCATCTATCTTCCCTGTTTTTCGATTTGCGTATTGGTGATTTGTTGATTTTTCACTTTTGATTCTGTGGCTCTTGGGTTGTGTGTGCTTACTTTCCGTCGGATAAGTAAGTAAAAATCTTGTGATTGTGATCTGGATTTTGCCAAAGTTTTGATTTTTTTGTTCGTGTTTATTTTTGTTGTTTAGAGAATGATGAATCTAGGATCGCTTTCTCTTAGCACCACCAAGTCGAGTAAGCCAATGGTTAAACTTAACTTCTCGATACCGTATTTCACTCACTGGGGACAGAGCTTGCTCGTCTGTGGCTCGGCTTCTGGACTTGGTTCCGGGAATGTGAAAAAAGGTTTGCTGCTAAAGCCGTCCCAGGAGGATGATCAGCTCATCTGGAGTGGCTGTGTTTCTGTCCCACCTGGGTTTACCTGTGACTACTGTTACTATGTTGTGGATGACTTGAAGAATGTGCTAAGGTCCGAGTTTGGGATGAAGCGGAAACTTGTGGTTCCTGAGACATTTACTGGTGGAGAGTCTGTACAGTTTCGTGATCTCTGGCAGGTTTGGATTTTATGTCCTTCAAGTGAATTATACAATAATCTCAGATTGCAGGATTGTGATTGCTTAAAATACATTTCGTTTGCTGTTTATCTCTTATAACGAGCCGTGATTGTCTCTTGTTCCTTATAAATTTCCCTTGAGAAATTCTGTTCCTTTATAATTTCAGAGTGGGGATCAAGCTCTCCCATTTAGAAGCGCCTTTAAAGATGTCATCTTCCGCAACACTGGTGATGTGGAAATAGAAAGACCTCTAGGGGTATTTGAGAATAAGTCGGATCAAGATGGTAATCATTGTTTATTTGAACCTGTCACACCATTGTCTCCGAGATTCTCTACTTTGTGATTGATCAACTTTTCGTGGACTTATGACTTTATCATGTAAACAGATTCAGTTGTTGTCCAATTCAAAATATGTTGTCCAGACGTTGGAGAGGGAACATCGGTAAGCCTTTCTCTATGATCTTTGGGCTTCTTTACTCTCATGTTTGAGTCTGATGCGATGCGATGTGGTGGCCAACAATTTTGTATCCTTGATTATGACATGTACAGGTGTATGTTCTAGGCACCCCAGCGAAGTTGGGGAAATGGAAAGTTGAAAATGGACTTAGACTCAAATATGTTGGTGGTTCCATGTGGGAAGCAGATTGCTTGATCCCTAAAGCAGAGTTTCCTATCAAATATCCTTTCTTTGCTTCCAGACTAATTTGTTGCAACTCTTTTATACTCCGCTTCTTATATGCTTTCTGCGAGCTGGGTTCTTAACTGTTATTTCACATATAGATACTGTAAAGTTCAGAAGGAAGGTAACATAGGCATTGAATCTGGTGGCAATCGGGAGCTTTCTCTTCACTCCACTGATAGTAAACAGAAATACATTGTCATGTCAGATGGCTTGTTTCGAGTAAGTAATAGAAACAAGCTATGAACTAGCTCCTGATGTGACAGGATCAATGTTGTCTTAAAATTAATTAATTGTACATGTAGGAAATGCCATGGAGGGGTGCTGGTGTTGCAGTTCCCATGTTCTCTGTTAGGTCAGAAGATGATGTTGGTGTGGGAGAGTTTCTTGATCTGAAATTGCTTGTCGACTGGGCTGTAGATTCCGGGTTGCATCTAGTACAACTTTTACCAGTAAATGACACATCCGTGCATAAGATGTGGTGGGACTCGTATCCCTACAGGTATGAGGACTACATGTATGTTAGTTTTGCAAGAGTTCAATAAGGGGTTGCTGCCACTCACTTAATGGAGGGAAACAAATATTCCAGAAGTTTTGTTCTTATTCTCTCTTGACTACTGAATTCATGAATAGTTCACTTTCTTGCTTAAATTTGGTTTTCAAGACCTTGCGTTCCATATACATGGTTGATGATGATAAGTGACTGAGCCTGAGGCTCTAGTGAATATCAATTCTCTACTTAGTAATATGTCTATATTAACTCATTGAACTTTCTGATTCACCCTAATTGTTCCTTTCCTCTTTTGGATTTTTCTTGTCTCTTGCAGCTCGTTATCTGTGTTTGCGTTGCATCCATTATATCTTAGAGTACAGGCTCTCTCTGAACGTTTGCCAGAAGGTATCAAGGTAATTTTGTACACTTTTTGTGTCCTGGAAGAACCAATCTCCTAAGAAGTAAATTAGCTGACCTATTTCGTTTTCTTTCAGGAAGAAATTCAAAAGACAAAGAAGCTACTGGACAACAAGGTAATCTGTCCTTTGTTAGACGTTTCATAGTTTTTCTAACTTTTACAGCCTTGTATTCTTGAAAATAATAGCACCAGAGAAACAGGATATGGTTTTTCTTTTTTTCCCGAAGGTTCTTGTTTGTGTCAGCATGATGTCTTTGAAAGCCTACAAGTAAATGGTTCATACGTTAGTTTGTCACTGTCAGAGTTTGAGTGTAAACTAATCTCTTAAAGATCGTTATGCGTAGGATGTTGATTATGAGGCTACCATGGAAACTAAGCTTTCAATTGCCAAGAAGATCTTTGACCTAGAGAAAGACCAGACGTTGAACTCAAGCTCTTTCCAGAAATTCTTCTCTGAGAACGAGGTTTTCTTCATAAAGCTCTAGATACCTGCATAGAACTTCTGCCTCCAAAGGCTCACTTCAGCTTTCCATTTGCCTGACTGATTTTTGTTTTCCTGGAAAGGGCTGGTTGAAACCATATGCAGCTTTCTGCTTTCTCCGTGACTTTTTCGAGACTTCTGATCATAGTCAATGGGGGACCTTTTCGGACTACACAGAAGACAAGGTATTAGATGCTTTTATCTTGTTGAAGTTTAGTGACCGAATTAGTTTAAGCTTTCCAGATGTGATTCATCTGGATATTTTCAGTAACTTCTCACATCTCCAAATAACATATGCCGCAGCTTGAAAAATTGGCATCCAAGGACAGCTTGCACTATAACACTATATGCTTCCATTATTACATCCAGTACCATTTACATGTACAAGTGAGTATTTTCTAATTCATATTTATTCTAGTTATGTTCCAACTTTGTGAGTGAAGCCGGTTATTGTTTGTTTCATTTAAAATTGTGTGCTGGTTCTGTTTTCAAAAGTTGTCAGAAGCATCAGAATATGCAAGGAAGAGAGGAGTCGTGCTGAAAGGAGATCTACCTATTGGCGTTGACAGAAACAGTGTCGACACGTGGGTTAACAGGAATCTGTTTCGCATGAATACGTCAACTGGAGCACCTCCAGACTATTTTGACAAAAATGGTCAGAACTGGGGATTTCCTACTTATAACTGGGAGGAAATGTCAAAAGACAACTATGCGTGGTGGCGTGCTCGCTTAACACAGGTTGGCATTGTTGTCCTTACCAACGATGGCCCTTCTGAGGCCTGACCACATTGAATACATGCTTTGCAGATGGGAAAATATTTCACAGCATATAGGATAGATCATATATTAGGATTCTTCCGAATCTGGGAGCTTCCAGCTCATGCTGTGACTGGTTTAGTGGGGAAGTTCCGCCCATCTATTCCGTTAAGTCAGGTATACAAGCTACATGCTTACAATTCAAAACAACTTGGCTTTAGAGTTACTTTTTAAAAGCTTATGGCTGCAGATGAACTATAGTTAAAGCTAAGGAGAAATGACCGAACTGCTTCTCATGCAGGAAGAGTTGGTAAAGGAGGGAATATGGGATTTTGACCGATTAAGCAAGCCCTATGTCCAGAGGAAGTTTCTTGAGGTTAGTTTTCCATCAACTTGTTATGAACTGCTTTCATCACAGCTTAGTAAGATCGAATTTGTGAGTTTTCAAGGCACAACCATTACCTCGTAAATATATCATTACCTTTTTGTTGATTTATGTCATTGTTCTGCTCCTTCAGGAGAAATTTGGAGATTTTTGGCCATTTATCGCGTCAAATTTTCTTAGTGAAACTCAGGAGGACTTGTATGAGGTCAGTAAAATTCCCCATCTAGGTATCGTTTCCATTGGGGAACCACACTATCAATTCCATAATACTTAAGCATGGTAATGCGTTTTGATCACCTATGAGGCAGAACATTGTTTTTGGTTCCATATGCTTACCATGGTTTAGGATTGATGTGGTTCTTGTTTCTTGGCTTTAGAAGAGCTTCATGGGTGATGCATGAAGTCTTAGATTCTGAATCAATTCTTGCCTTTTTTCTGTCAACAATTTTGTGGCTTTTGTATTGGGTATATTAACTTTTCTTAATTTATTTCTTTAAAATATACTTTAGTTCAAGGAGGACTGCAACACAGAGAAAAAGATTGCAGCGAAGCTGAAGTCATTAGCTGAGAAGTCTTTGTTGCAAGAAAATGAGGACAAAGTTCGTCGTGATGTCTTTGACATTTTACGGGTAAACTGTCATGCATCACAAGTGCTTCTAGATTTCTTCTCCTTGTTAACCACAAAATGAGTCTCTCCACTTTTTGTCTTTCTCGAGTCCCTGTTCTCAATTGTTAATTTTGTCGACTTTGTGTCTCTAGAATGTTGTTCTGATCAAAGATCCAGAGGATGCAAGAAAATTCTATCCTCGCTTTAATCTTGAGGACACTTCAAGTTTCCAGGATTTGGATGATCACAGGTACTTTCAAAACCTTTTCCTAATCACGGTAGTATTCTGACCCAAAAAAAATCACGGTAGTATACTTTCTAAATCAAGAAGTCTGTTCTCGTTCCTTTGATCTTATATCACTCATGAATATTTACACAGATCCTCGTTTGCTCTTATATCTTGCTGAATTTTTCTTAATTTTCATCAATATGGGAAACTCTGATTAAGGTCTTCTGATACAGTAAAAATGTTCTGAAGAGACTATACTATGACTACTATTTCCAACGCCAAGAGGATCTATGGAGGAAAAATGCTTTGAAAACCTTGCCTGCTCTGTTAAATTCGTCTAATATGCTGGCGTGTGGGGAGGATCTCGGTCTTATTCCATCTTGTGTACATCCTGTATGTTTGCTCTGTTTTCCTTGCCCTTAATTGATCCAACTTCTCTGTACAACTTGTGTAGAAGCATACATATTATGGATGCTAATATTTATAGTTACTCAGGTTATGCAAGAACTGGCTTTGGTTGGCCTTCGCATCCAACGCATGCCCAGTGAGTCTGATGTGGAGTTTGGGATTCCGTCTAACTATGGCTATATGACGGTTAGATTTATTCTGTCTTTCTCTCTTATAGTATCCTTCCATTCATTTCCTGAGGAACTTGTAATGGGTAAAGTGATTCACCGCATTATTCAAACCACGGTCTTCGTATATCAGGTCTGTGCTCCTTCATGCCACGACTGCTCTACACTGCGAGCTTGGTGGGAAGAGGACGAAGAGAGAAGACAACGGTACTTCAAGGAAGTGATTGGTGTAGATGAAATCCCTCCGAGTCAGTGTGTTCCAGAGATAACTCATTTCATTCTGAGGCAACATGTTGAAGCTCCATCAATGTGGGCTATTTTCCCTCTTCAGGTATTCATCACCACAGGACATCCGATTTCTCAAAATCTTTGAAATTTTTATCAGGCTCAAGAAGAATATGTGGTGTTTGATTTTTGTCCTCTGGAACAATTAGGATATGTTGGCTCTGAAAGAAGAGTACACTACTCGTCCTGCAACAGAAGAGACGATCAATGACCCAACAAACCCAAAACATTACTGGAGATACCGTAAGTACTAACACACAAACTCTCTGAACGATTACAGTTTGAACTTAAATTGAGACGCAAACTGTTTTTTTGTGGGTGTGTGTACATAGGCGTACACGTGACGCTGGACGCGCTTATGAAAGACACAGACCTGAAATCAACTATCAAGAACCTTGTTTCGAGCAGTGGAAGATCTGCTCCTGCTTCTGCTGGTGGTGAAGACAGTAACAAGAAGAAGCAAGGAGGAGTTATAGCCACTGGTTCCATAAAGTCAAACCCATGAAGCAAAAGTCTTTTTTTTCTTCCACAAATGTTGCTTATTAATTAGAGTATCAACTCATAATCGTACAAGCTCTAAACTTTATTCCCCGTAAGGCATAAAACTCTGTATTTGTTGTTCCTGTCCAAAATAAAATCCATAGTTTCCGGTGTAAACGACATAAAGAAGGTAGCTTTTAAGTTCTTTTTCTGTTGTTGTTGTTGTTTATTTTTAGCGCAACTCTTGTTTTTCTTTTTTATCCTCGTCCGGAAAACGCGGGAAATCCTGAAACGTAAAGAAAGAAAGAGACATTTATAGGCATAAACAAATAAATTTAGATGCATAGGAGGGTTGAAGAAAGAAAGAGAAAAAGGAAAGAAAAGGAGAAAGAAGTATCGTTCGAAAAGAGGGGAGTCTCAGGAAAAAAAAAAAAAAAAGGAAGATTTTTTTTCCGGTGACAGTGTCGGTTTCTCTGACGCTCCCCCCTGTTTTTCAATCTTTCTCCGTCTCTCCCTGAATGCCTTCATCCGTATTCAGGGTTCGTTATCTTGATGGCTTCTTCTTCAAGCAATCTTTCGTTGATTCTTAGGGCTTCCATTTGATTGTCTTCTTCTTCTTTTTGTTCTTCTTGCAGAAAATTGCGGCGATTCATGGTTGGAGGAGCGAATACTTAAAAGGGCACAATGGATTCAAGCGAAGCAAAGGACACACCATCTTGTGACTGCATATAGATCCGAGATAAAAACGTCGATTTGTAGGTTTTAAAAATCCAATTTTTTTAGTTGTGTAAATATATAAATACGGATCGTGCCAAAGTTTTGGCATGAATTGCTTGGCTACGACCATCATCATCACCTGCAAGCCCACTTTGATCTCGGATATGGCCGTGGCTTTTGATCCATTCAGTGACCAGTTCCCTTACTTCAACCGATCCTCACAAAGATGCAGACTCCAATCATTAACCAACCTTGACTTCAACTTCCTTGAATCTTTTAATCGAACGGCTCAAGATGACAACATCCATCGAAGCGTCTCCTCTCCTTGCTTCTCCATAGCTGCGTCTGCTAATATGGAGGAAGATCTGAAAGCAACCGCGGCTCCTAGGATTGAGATTCTTGGTGGACAGAGAGTTCCCACCGTTCGTGCCCTTGTGGCTGAGGTCACCATGGCTATGGTATCTGGAGCTCAGCCTCTGCTTTTACCAAGTGGCTTGGGAGGTGCTTATCTCTTGCAAACCGGAAAGGGTCATAACATTGCTGTGGCTAAACCGGTTGATGAAGAGCCTTTAGCCTTTAACAATCCTAAAAAGTCTGGAAGTTTGTTGCTCGGGCAACCGGGAATGAAGCATTCTATTCCTGTTGGTGAAACCGGTATCCGTGAGTTAGCTGCTTACCTTCTGGATTACCAAGGCTTCTCTGGTGTTCCACCAACAGCATTGGTTAGTATCTCGCATGTCCCGTTCCACGTCAGCGACGCCTTCTCCTTCTCCTCCATGCCCTATAAGGTTGCTTCCTTGCAGCGATTTGTGTGTCATGATTTTGATGCGGGAGAATTAGGTCCAGGAAGCTTCACCGTTGCTTCGGTTCATAGGATTGGAATACTTGATGTGAGAGTCTTGAACCTTGACAGGCACGCGGGGAATATGCTAGTGAAGAGATGTGACCAAGACAAGGGTTATAATCGACTTGGGACCGCTGAGCTTGTGCCTATAGATCATGGTCTCTGCCTCCCTGAATGCCTAGATGATCCTTACTTTGAATGGCTAAATTGGCCTCAGGCTTTGGTTCCATTCAACGACACTGAGCTGCAGTATATATCCAATCTGGACCCTTCCAAAGATGCAGAACTTTTGAGAGATGAACTACACTCTTTGCCTGAATCTGCCATACGGGTCCTCATCGTCTGCACGGTTTTCTTAAAGCAATCTGCAGCTGCAGGGCTCTGTCTCGCTGAGATAGGAGAGAAGATGACTCGGGATTTCTCTAGAGGTGAAGATAGTTTCAGTCTATTAGAGACCCTCTGCACCAAAGCGAAAGCAACTGTAGTTGGGAAAACTAGCGAAAGCGGTGACTATAATTACGAAAGAAATGAAGTGAACGTGGAGCCAGTGTGTGGAATGTTTAAGTTTGACGGTGGAGATACCATATGCGAAACGGAGATTTCAGAGGCCTTTCATGTATCTAAACCACCCTTGGCTCCAAAAGGGCCTCGTGCAAACTCCATACCTGCAAATGTAACTGCTTCGATGTTGTCCTCACAAAACCAGCGGATCACACATCATGAGAAACCTAGTGTGAATGCAAAAGAAAAGAAGAGAGGAGGCACCATGAGTAGCAGGAGCCCACCGATGCGTGTGAACCATGCCGAATCAGAAGGTGTTTCTTTCGGGGAAATGACAACAGTTGAATGGGATATGTTCCTGCAGAGCTTTCAGACACTTTTGCAAGATGCACTGAGCAAAGGGTCAACGCCAAAATTAGGAAAACAATAAGAAGAAGACAGGAAAACGACAGTTGAAGAGATGAAATCTCAGAAGGTTAAACTTTCAGGTGTTTATATAGAGAGAGGTACAAGTGTGCATTACTGCCAAGATGACCATAGTGCAGGCTTTAGGCTAACTATTAATACCTTAGAAAGCGTATGGATTATGAGACGAGCAGACAAAGCCGTCCACTCCAATATACTTCTTATTTTTCTTCTTTCTCATCCCCTATGGTATCACGTTATTAAGTACCATAAATTTCTATATAAAAACAAAATCAGTTGTTATGTAACTGATGTAATGGTAGTTTACCTCTTCTTATTCCTCTCAAGAAATAATTACACTTTGTACTGGTTGTTCTCAAGTGCCAGACTCACTCGTTCACAAGATACCAACAACTAACAACTAACTCCTCCCTCGTAACACAGCTCTCCCTTTTATATCCCTCTATCTCCACTTACACTCTTAATAGACTTATGTATAACCACATCTAACGACTTGTGTTACTTCTTTTGCACCTGCTGCTACTTTCTCCTTCTATGGATCTCTGCGTGCATAGGCTCTAAGAGGTCTATCAATAATACTATGGGGCAATAACACAAGCTCCAAGTGTCGAATTTCGGAAATGCAATGGAATTAATTAATTGTAAAGAAGATGCATCTTGAATAATACTGTGTAAGAATTGACTACTAGTAGATCCTTTCAGCTGTAGACACTGGCCTCAGGAAGATTACAATGACTGTGATGTTATCGCCACTGCCACGTTCTGCAGCCTCGGTTGCTAATCTCTTGGAACACATCGAAGGTTCTTTTACAGTATCCCTGATTATACCAATAACTTCCTCATCGTTCACAACATCCCAGAGCCCATCACTCGCCATTACCTAACACAGTCTACCTATTATTTCTCTTAATTGGCGAATAAACAACCAAAATTTCATCTTATGAAATTTACCAGGAACTCGTCGTCAGCTGAGAGATAGGTCTCACTAATCTCTGGTTCTGCGGTTACAGCTGGCTTCAGGTCATCATCTCCTATCGACCGGGTAACCTGTTACAAGAAAGGATAAACTAAATTGCCAACAATAGACCAACTTCATGTTCCTTTAATGTCTGCTATTTTGGCGTGTCTGATATTGTTTCGAGGAAGTCTGTCAAATACATAACGGGCGAACCTGAAGACCAGCAGGAGCAACTCTCCACGTGTCAACCAGCCATTCAATACGCCCACCTTCTCCAATCACACGATTTCTTTCGTCAATACAGGTTGCAAGATGTGCCTAATTTCAGTGGCAGAGCTGAGTTACAGGGCAATAGAATACAAAATTAGCACATCTTCAGTAATTGTAGTCCCATCTCACCTTACTTAGAGCAAAAGGGTGGCCGGCACGGCATAAAATTGCCCTGGAGTCACCAACATTCGCAACGAAAAGCTTATTGTCTACTAGGAGAGAGGCTATAGCAGTACAGCCAGGATGCCAGTCTTTCTGACTCACCCTTTTTGACTGACGATGGGAATCAAGTTCATGTCTGAAAGCTAAATCCGTCCTAACAAATGCTTGTGACAGTGCCTCGCCAGCGCTAAAATGAGACATAGGAATGAGTTTTCGAACAAACCATGCTGAAGAGAAGGAAAAGCTTGGGCTGAGCATTAACCTTGTGGAAGACAAGCTTTGAATTAATCCTGGCAAAACTTGAGCAGAAAATTCAGCAGCTGCAGCACCTGCGTGTCATTTAGGGTGCATTATATACCCTATTTGATGACTAATGGATTTTGAGTGAAAAGAGAAAGTCCACGTGTAAAAATTTGGATTTTGATGCCCTCTGGGTTTAAAATGGCTGTTGGTATACCTCTATGACCATCAAAGATTGCAAATAAGTGGATGTTTTCTTCATTACACATGTGGGGCATGAGGAAGTGTGTATCTTCCATGGATTCTCTTCTTCCACATGTTGCAAAAGACCCACAAGAAATTACAGGGACATATCTTGAAGAGTCATCTGTTGAACTAGACCAAAATTTCAGACCAGGGACAGTGCAAAGAGACGATTTCTTGGATAAACAGTCCCCTTGACTGGACCAATTAATGTTGTCCCAGTAATCTCCTGTATTTTTAATGGCATCCCCATCTTTATCACTCCTGGATATAGAAGTTTTCTCAAGGATTTGACCTTGCTGTTTTTCTCTCTCTTGTTCCCAAATCGATTCAAGTTCCAAAACCACATTATCCAGAGAAGGTCGCTTAGAAGGATCAGCTCCCCAGCACTTTTGTATCAGAGACAGCAAACTCTTTGGAATGTGCAATCCAATTTCAGCAAGAGCAGGTCGCAGACCAGAAGACACAATGGCAGCTGTAAGTTGCTGCTCTGTGTAATTCATCTCTAAAACAGTGTGAGCCTGCCATCCAGATATGCACAAGGTTCATTTGTGTCACGAATGAAAAGAACGGGAATGTGCTTATATGTACTTGAACTACACATTTACAAGTAATTTGACTACATGTCCATGAAATCATATGTTTTAAATTTTATCCCAGAAATAGCAATATCTCTGAACAGTCGGATGAATGCAATTCAGGATATTATATTTATAAAGACTTCTCATGGCCATGGTCATGTCAGAAAGCGAAGTGAGGAAAGATAGTTTAAAACCTGAGCTTCTGCACGAAGATCAGTATATGGAACAACTCCTGTTAAAAGCTCACTGCAATGCAACATTACTTCATAAGCAAAGATGAAACATTACTTGAGAAGCAAAGATTTTTGAGGAAGAAAGCTAAACATGTAAATTTAAATATCTGAAGGAAAAACGAATGCAAGAAACTACTAGGAATGCAATTTCTACTCAAAATGATAATTCTTACTTGATCAAAATCCCAAAGCTATAGATATCTGATTTCTCAGTATACATCTCTTTCCGTAGTATTTCAGGGGCCATGTAAATAAGTGTTCCGACCATATTCTTTTTGTGGAAACCGCCAGTTGGCTTTCCAGACGATCTCCAGTTGTGCAGATTAACTTGTCGCAAATCCTTCTTGTATTCTGCTAAACCAAAGTCGGCCAGATAAGGGGAAAAGCCCTTGTCAAGCTGCATCAATAAACACACTCGCTTAAGCTTCACATAAAGAGTTTCCTAAATAAACAGAAGATAGAGAGTGTGTGTAAATGATGGAAGAAGGGCATTACAAGAACATTTGCTGGTTTCACATCCCTATGAACAATTCCGTTGTTGTGGAGATACTGCAATGCCTTTGCTGAAACATGAAACAGTGACAGAATTAGATATTGAAATTAGTCAGAGTCAGACAAGGAGAGTCTCGTACCCAAGTGAAGCGTGATCATTAACACTTGATCAATACTCGGAGACCACTCCTCCACGTGTAAATTCTCAGCTAAGGTCCCAGACTCGTACAACTCAAAGAAAAACATGTAATTGGGAGGCTTCGCGTGTGCTGCCAAAAGCTTAGCCACACCCGGATGATCGAGATTGCTTTACCAATCCAAAAACAAAGTAAGAAAAACAAATTTGTGTTCAAGTAGGAATATTTTCAAATGGAACGAGAGATAGAGACCATAAGAGCTGTAAATGCCTATGGAACTTGTCGAGGTCATCGGAAGTAGACAAGATAGGCTTCTTCGCGGCTACTCTTCGGCCATCGAGAATCGCTTCGTAAACCACACTCTCTGATCCTGAAAAAAAATGCCCAGGAAAAACTAATTCAATCGAACGTAGACTGAGAGAGAGAGAGAGAGAGAAGGAAGAAACAGTACCTGTAGCGATTGGAGAGAGAAGAGTGAACGAAGAAGGAGAGAGATGAAGAGGAATCAATTCACTGGTGCAACATCCTCTAATGCAGGTGTTTGGCTCCGCAATTTCCAACACCATTTTTCCCAGCCAGAAGTACAGAGAACCGACGACGAATCAAGAAGAGCGATTGAGTGATGACGACGATGATGAATTCCTCAATTTCGCATCCTCAAGCCGAGTTGAAGAATGCTTACCGTTTGTATGCGTTCGAAACGCTCTCAAATAAATCATAAACCACACACATCGTGCCGTTTTATTTTCTTAGCTCTTTGAGTTCTCCCAAAGAAGGAAACGCTCAGCCGCTCAAATAAAGACACGTGTCATTCATCCATGTACTTTCCACTTTCTCTCTTTAACCGGAATCAAATTCTCAAATTTCTCTCCATTGAAAAATAAATTCTCATATAGCCCTGTTATTTATTTTTAATTCTCTCTTTGATGATATCTTTGTATCAGGGTATACGGGTGAAATGGTCTCTTCACGCTAGAGAAGAGATCGTGTTCGAGCAATTAAAAAGGCAATACAACAAAAGATTTGCTAGAAGGAATAAAAAAGAGCACCCGTGATATGATCAATGAACAAGAAGTCGTACGTGGTCGGGTTATTCACTATCCAAGACGTCATGCAAAACACAGTTCGTGCATGGTTACAGGTTAGAATATTTCAACATTCAGATGATGATCATGACATATAAGTACATAACTCTCCATGTCTTGTTAAATTTTGATTTGAACATAATTGGGCTTGATTAGGATCGGAGCCTCACGGTTACACACAACCTAGGAATCTTTGGAGGAGTCGGTCTTTTGCTTACAATAGTGATTGGTCTATTTGGAATCAACGTAGATGGCATACCAGGAGCTCAAGATTCTCCACAAGCCTTTGCACTTTTCTCAGCCATTCTTTTCTTCTCAGGTTTGGTGCTTGGTGGTCGCTGCTTTGCTCTACCTTGGACCCAAGGAGCCAGAGACGGAAGAGAATGTGGAGATTAGAAAACTAGAGCTTGACGAAATGGTCAAGGAGTCTAAACGAGAAGTCTAATCTCATGCTCAGGTCTGCCAGAAAAGCTCCTAAGAACATAGAACACACGTCTAATCTTATTAACACTTTCCCTATATGTGACAGAGCAATCATGAATCTAACAAAACCCGGATGAGATAACTGATTTGCTCCATTCACCAACACTGAGTTGCAGTATATATCCAATCTGGACCGACGCAGAACTTCTGACAAATGAACTCAATGACAAAGAAGCTGGGTTTCTTTGCTTATCCTTTGAGACAATTGACACAACTAATCTCATCAAAAGTTTTCGATGATAAAACCACAAAGAAACATGTCTACAAACATCAGCAGAAGCAGGAGAAGAGACATTTACATATCGAAAGGCACGCGTTTATACAGATCCGAAGGCAACCGAGGCGAGGCAACAGCGTGAACAGGGGTACGCATGTAAGTAACGAGTCCAGGGTTTTCAGACATGTCAATATCCTCCGGTTTAGTCCCTTGAGGCGGTGTCCAAACGAAATGGTGAAGCAAGTGACTCATCATCGAAGTCAACAAATTGATACCAAGTTGTGCACCGGGACAAACCCGTCTTCCTGCTCCAAACGGAAGCAGCCTAAAATCATGACCTTTCATGTCAACATCTTCTTCCAAGAATCTCTCTGGTCTAAACTCTAGTGGGTTTTTCCATACAGCCGGGTCTCTAGCCACCGCCCAAACGTTCACATGGACGTTCGATCCTTTGGGAATGTCGTAGCCTCCGATCTTGACGTCTGCACTGGCTCGGTGAGGGAGCATTAGAGGTGTCGGCGGGTGCAGCCTGAATGACTCTTTAACCACGCATTGCAAGTACGGTAAGCGTGAGAAATCGGGTTCGGTTATGACTCGGTCAAGTCCAATGACTCGGTCGAATTCTTCTTGTACTTTTTGTTGCACTCTTGGATTCTTGATCATTTCCGCCATCGCCCACTCCGCTGTTATCGCTGTCGTGTCCATCCCCGCCGTGATCATATCCTGCACACCATTCACCAAACGTGAGTAACAAGAAATCTACACAAATCAAAGGGTCTAAATGGTTGTTGTGCACGCTGAAAGATCAAATCCTCTTGCGGCCTACTACGTTCTGTTTCTGAACATTAACCAGATTATACACTCCCAACTGCAAACCAAAACTTGTGAATGATAAATAAACGAGAAAAACAAATTGATCTGATTCATCCCACCAACCATTTCAAGCCTAAAAAGATTCAAAAGTAGCTGAAATGATTTCATATTAACCACGAAAACGCACCCATAAAAGACCAATGATGGTGTCTTCGCTAAGATCATACTGATCCTTCAACGTGAGCAACGCATCAACGAAATGCTGCTTCGCTCCACTAGACTTTTGACGGGCCAAAGTGTGCTCCTCCATGATAGCTCGCGTGAGGAGATCGCGACGAGCCCCGTGCTTGGCAAACGCTTTCTCATCGGCCGGAAACATCCACCGGAGCCAGGGGATGTGTTCAGCTATCGAAAGTGAAGCACCTAGCTTCAGACCGTTGGATACTATGGCCTTGAACTCAAGCCCTTGCTCGTCCATCACACCTTCCGCGTTCACAAAACGCTTCCCGAACGCTAGCCGCGTTATGTTGTTGAACGCAACCGCTCCCAAGTACTTCCTCAGTTGTAAACCTTTCGTTCTGTTTTCTGAGGACGGATGCATAATAAATAAATTCAGTATTGAGACAAATCATTATCGATATTCAATTACAATACCATAATTAGAATATTTATTATATAAATCAGATTCTTAAATAAAAAGTCAACATTCATATATAAATTTGACATTGATAACAACAAAGAGACCAAAAATTACGATTTCGAGTAAAATGTTCTCTTACCGCTTTTGTATAAATCGAATTTTCCTTTGTCAGAGCATTTCCACACAAATCGTATCTCTTTTATTCTTACCTCTTTTGAAGGATAAAACTAAAACTCCTATAATGGCAGATTTTTTTCCGGAAAAAGAATTGATCTAAAAACGACGACGTACCAGGAAGGTTACAGTCTCTGAAGACGGATTCGACCATGGCAGTGACCTCATCTTCACGGATAGGTCTGAGAGACTCGAGCCGTTTAGTTGTGAAGAGCTCAAGCGTGCAAACTTTTCTCACCTTCACGTAGTGGGGTCCATAATCGGCCCATATCAGATCCTGGCCGTTGCGGCTAAATGCTTCCGTCGATCTGTTCCGGTGACGGTCGGCGAGTTTCTGGTCGTGCTCTTTCAAGACTTCCTTTGCTAGCTCGGCGCTAGATACGACGACGTTTAGAATCGAACCGATCCAGACCGATATGATTGGTCCATACGACTCTGCCCACTCGTAGTAGCATCTGAACCGGACCGGTTTTATGTCGTAGAGGTTACCGACGATTGGCTTGGGGCGTGGGCCCGGTGGGAGCTTGAATCTCAGCCGTTGGATTAGCTTGTATGATACAACGGCGGCGACAATCGCCGCCGCTATAAGTAACCACGACATGGGATTTTTTTTATTGTGTTTTTCTTTTTTCGGGACAGTGATGAAATCGACTATTATAAAAAAAAAGGAAAAAAAAAAGTGAAAATCGAATTCACTTGTAGAATTCTAGATAGATGTGGTCGAGACTTTGATTTATATTAGGGAGGGGGTTGGTGAACCGATTTATTTTGTTTGTTTTCAAATAATAAATTGGGAAAATATTTATATATTTATTGTTTTTAGCAAACAATTTATCTTTTATGTAAAACAGGAAAATATGGAATTAAATTGCAAAGTTCACGGCACAAAAAAAAATGTCGATTATTTGATGATGTTAGGGGAAAGTTGGCGGATACCAAAAAAAATCTATATACAAATTTAACTTTTTAATCAAATGGGTCGTCTACTTGATTATCAATATTTAGATTTGAGGTTTTGAATGGTTATACTATTGAGGACAATTTTCAGAGAAAAAAACATTTCCTTACTTTGGATTTCACCAGTTATTTTATCAATTGAGGTGAAATCCATTGTTTTTTTTTTCAGCAGCTTGTCATAATAATAGGTGAAATACTAAAAAAATATCTTTCTGTTTTGTTTCATAATTTTACACTAACATCTTTCATAATTTGTCAGCGGTTGGACTAAATAGTTTATGAGATGGTTTTTTTTTTTTTTTTGATAAACTAATAGTTGATGAGAAGTTGATCGTTTTTTTGAATGTATACAACTAGGATTTAACCCGCACTAATTATAGCGTGAAATATTTTTTTTTAAAATAAATTATTTTGAAATTTAAGAAAATTGTTTTTATCTGAAATTTATAATATAGCTAACTAATGATTATAGATAAAACTGTCAAATTGTAATAATTTGTCTATTTAATCCGTTTTGCAGTGAACTAAAATATTATTCGGGCTAACCTGCAAAAACTTATAATCTTGAAAACATAACTCTAATATGCATTGTTAAATGAACTCTTTAAAAAAAATAGTTTTTT
>PKML01054759.1:190277-241124 GCA_002933935.1 Eutrema yunnanense
AAGGATCAGTATCGATCGATACCCACCTGGTATCGGTCGATACCCTCGCGACCTGACACAGGAAGCGCCATACAAACCACCAAAACGACCACCAATCAAGCTTCACACGAAAACACATAAGCTTAACGGGTCACATTTGGTCACAACTCACCTTAAAACAGCTGAAACGAGCTTCCAAACGATCTTTCCAAACTCAAGATCGAACTCCCTCGCTTCCCGCCCAAAACCAAGGTCTCCAACCTCCTTTCCGAGCTTCTCACCAAGCTCCAACTCCTTGATCTCGCAAGATCTAGCTTCGCAAAGCTTTCCTTTCACTTCTCTCCTTCTCTCTCTCTCTCTTTCTCTTCTCTCGACCTTTCTCGACCGTTCTACGGTCTTATCTTTCCAAGGACCACTTTTATACTCGAAGAAGAAAGAGAAGAAGAAGCTAACCACGGAAAAGCCCGGCTGGTATCGATCGATACTGGCCGGTATCGATCGATACTGGCCCCTTCCGGACACGGGCATTACAGCAACACACATGTTAGGTAGGTGTTAATAAGGAAATGCACCTGAACAACAAAAAAAAGTAGGGCTCTCTCTACGAAACGGATAGAAAAAAGAGGAAAAATAATATAAACTCTGCAAACATATTTTTATGAAAATAGAAAAGTCTAATCCACACCAAACTATTGTTAAGTCTGCAGGCATCAAGAAAAATTCTTAAAATCTCAAATTATGTCTTCTATTCCAAATTTGTTAAACATTCGTTTGATTAGTGGTCCAACGGTAATAAATGTTAGATTTATCATCTCTCTCCCCAGAAGATAAGACCGTGATCACAAGCGTTTTGATAGCGAGTGGGGAAGCGTAGGAAGGTTTAGTTTGGGGTTGGTGTGAGGGACACGTCAGCTTTATTGGCAATCACATGAAGTAAAGAGGGTTGGTACGATCCGACCAGACATAGCTGCGTGCGTGCGACACATGATTTTAGACTCACTCATTACTAACCTTTGTTTTTTTTTTTGCCAATAGAATTTTAGACACGGGATGCAACCAGTGGTTTTTTTCCGCGGCTTTTAGGGTTTTTGGATGTCACCGGTTATCTCTGATTTCATCTTAGGTCCATTACCGGTTTTCGTTACAATTTGTCATTCGGTTTAGAATCCCTAACCAAGCCCAACCGGGTTTTTATGGTTAGGTTAATTTTCGGTTTACTATTATTGTATTAAAAAACAAAAATCCCAAAAAAAAAATTACGGTAAAATTTGGTAAAAAAGAAAAAAATATCAATTAGTGGTTTAAAAAAAAGGGTGTGGGAGAGTCGGTGTTGTATGTTGGGCTTAGTGGGACCAGACGAGTTGGGTGGGTGTGTTTGGTGAGACGTAAAATTTATTTAGTTTTTGTTTACGAGTCTTGTGATTTTTTTGTTATTATATTCACTAGGGATTGATCTCCGCGCTTCGCGCGGGCTTATTTTACATTCATGTTTTATAAATTTGTTTATATGCTATTTTTTAAGAATTTTTTTTTTAATTTCGAATTTTAGTTTAATAGTCGGTTTATAGTTGCATTGTGTGTATATGCGTGTGTTTTGTTATTTCTCCTTATTAGTGTTTGTATATAACAACTGTTTTTTCTTTTAATTATGTTGTTTACTTATGGTGAAATATTATTCTTTTTTCATGTGTTTATATGTAGTATTTGACTAATGTGTGATTATAATTATAGTTTTATATTTATTTTCTTAACACCATTTCAAATCTCTCATAAGTTACATATTTAGTTGAACGTATAATATTACATGTCTGTTCCGGAATCTATAGTTTATATTGAGGCCAATTATAACCTCATCAGCCCATGTACACATTAACTAAACAAACCACTTACATTTGATTATAAATGATTTTAGTACATATTTGAGAATTTTAAATTATCTCTTTATGTATGTATAGTTTTAAGTTGTTTTTAGTTACACCCTCTAATAGAGATTTTTTTTTTAATGTTTGGGCATTTATGCTAATAGATTTGGCACAAGTATGGCTTTCTTCGTGAAAGACCGCTGAGAAAAGATCTGTGATTTTTTCCTTGTTCCCCATCTCCGAAGAACATATCCTCTCTCGGTTCTAAAAATCCAACAAATCCCACTCACATAGCTGATTCTCGATGGCCGTCATGACTTTCAACACCTTCGGTAGCCATGGTTCTGCTTCTCACATNTATTTTTCAAATATGAACTTACTATATGGTCATTTTTCACTTATTTCATTTTCATTTTTTTCTTCCAAACTTATGTATTCGCAGATACTAATTTTGTTAATAGCCGGTTCAACTTTTAAATCATAATTAATATTATATATTTTATTTATATATTTGTATATATATATTTTAAATCATAATCGTTTAGTTATATATTTGTATTATTTATACTTATGTTGAATCTTTAATTTTTTTTTTTCATTATATGTAGTAAAATCTATTTTACATTCTTAATTTCATAATCACATTCTAACATTTTAAATAGGACAAATATTAAATTAAAGTTTTGGTTGAAAATCTAACAATATATCATTTTCAATAAAATATTTCATTTTTTTATCCAATTAGTATTACAATTTTTTTTATTCTTAATATCGAATTATCACTTTTCTATTTTGTTACACAAAGTTTTGTATTTTTGTAATTTGTGTTAAATAAAAATAATGATAAATATTATAGACATGTATTAAATGAATGTTTTAAATCTATTTTAATGTTTAAATATTTTTGTGTAAATGAGGTGATGAGGTGGACACCCTAGATTGAGAGAAAACTCTCCTATTATATAATAGATTCTAGGTGAGTTCAATGATTTTCAATCAATATTTGGTCCGGTAACACATATTAAAGGCTATATATATATTGTGTTACACTCTACTTTTTTTTGGGTAAAATTTAAATGCCTGGCCAAACTTCTCCCAGTTTAATCTCCAAAATCCGATTTTGAATCTTTACATTTGGAGAATGAAGATTTACTGATTCGGAATCACCAATGACCAAACCCACAATCACCAATGGATTGAAACAGTTTAATTTTCTTTAATAATTAATGGGCTCTGGGCCGAAAAGATATCTAAGCAGAATAAGTGCTCAATTCATTGAAAAGATATTTCAAGTATAAAGAAAAAACTATCCCATACAAACAAAAAAAAAAAATGGTAAAAAGGTTGTCCTGATTCGCAAAACTAACTGACAAAAGCCAGAGGCTTATCTTATAACAGCTGGTAACTTTTATTAGAGCACATATACAAAAGCCCAATATCATGACTTATGACAAATTCAAACCCATATAACTAGGGTTTTTCTAATAAGTAGAGTATGTATAATTTTGTAATGACAAATGGAGCAGGTAATGAAGGTTGTCTCTTTAACCTTTTTACAAAAATCAATCGATCTTTTTAGCTTTTGGTGACAATGTAAAGCAGCTTTCACATATATATATATATAGTCTATATGTGAAAGCTTGTAAACCGACACTTATGAAACAGAGGAAATACAATTCTTATTATGTATACTTCACTGAATCCACAATATAATGGTATGTAGCAGTTGCGTATTAATACCAAATGCGGTGATTTACACAGGTTTATAGCTAGTTAAACGGTCAAAATCGATTGTACATCGAATCCTTAGTTACACTAAGAAATCAAAACTATAAATAAAACTTTTGAAGCAGGGGAAGGAATTCAAACTTACAAGTATCAAAAAGAACTTACTCTTCTCCCCAATTTTGCCTCAAACAAAAAAAAAAACATCTAATTAGCATCGTGAAACGTTATCCACATTTTCACTACAAAAAAACCACAACCACCACCGATGGTTCCTTCTCCGTCGCCGTAACTTTCCCGGTTTCAACATCCTCATCAGCTTCGTCGATTTTCGGCATTATCGAGAGACCATTATTGCTACTACAACACTTAACGGCTTCTAAAACGTTATCTTCAGGACGTGTTTCTTCGCCGTCATCATCTACGTGATTGCCCCATAACACGGCGTAGACTCCCACCGTCAAAACAACCACTCCAATAACCCTGGAAACATCAAATATAAATTCCGGTTTAAATTAATTAACACGGCAGAGCCAAGACTAAGCCGGGTATATATATATATATACTAAACCGGATGTTTGTTAACGTACCCTCCAAGGTAGATTCCTTGGCCGAGAACGAAGAAGCTCATTATGGAGACGATGACGACGACAAGAGGGTTAAAAGCAGTGACAAAGACAGGACCCTTTCGCTGCATCATAAGCCCTTGAACGTAGTAAGCTATGCTCGACGACATTATTCCCTGTAATGGAACCCAATCACAATATATAAGTATCAATTTCATCCATAATTTGTGAATTGAATTTTGTGTTATATATAAAAGTGGCTTCAAATGATTTTAAAAAGGACGGACCGCGTAGGCAGAAGCGAGAAGGTTCATGTCAAAACCGATGTTCAAAGCAGAAGGATTGTGTTCCATTACGAAGGTCAGGGCTAAAGATTGCAACGTTCCCATGAAACACACCATGGTTGATAACGAGAGATGGGCTGAGTATTTCTTCAAAGCCGATGCCTAACAAAAATATAATAAAAGACATTTAACGCACTAATTAGTTAGTTCCATATATCTTTCTATATCCTATAACAAAATGTATAATTAAAACACCATGATAATATTTTTTTTTTTAAAAATAATTTAATCCAATCATGTTTTTTTGTCTTCATTATATTTTCTGTTTCTAATGTAATAAATCGAAAAAATTATGTAACATATATTTAATTAACATCTCAGAATTATGATATACAAATAAAATTATATTTTAATATATGTAATCAGTATAAACAATTTAGCTTATTCATAGACCAATCTAAGGGTTTACTGATATATCTGTTCACACAATATAAGAGTTTAAACCAAAATCCCACGAAACTATAACACCAACTACTTTTTTTTAGATTGGATCAATAATTGATACCTGAAGAACGAAGAACGAAGCCCATGAGAGGGAGGCGAGGAGGAGGAAGACAGCGGCTTTAAGATAATCAGCGGCCAGCGGCGAAGAGGCGGTGGTGGTGGTGAGGTGAGACTGGAAGAAATTGATGAAAGGACCTTTGGAGAATATCATCAACATGGATCCAACCACTGTCACTATAGTCCCCACCACTTTTACTTGGCATCTTACTTTTCTCATCTCCACTTTCTCCATCCTTTTTTTTTTAATATTCAAATAATTACATAAAACACATCAATATTTCATAATTTATGATTTCGGTCACATATTAATTGTACTATATACATATACGTATGAATTGGTGCATATCCACGTATAACAATATAATAAAATTAACGTTGCTTTTACGTATATCTGTTTGTGTGTATGTACCTGAAAAGAGTGGCGAGGATAAAGGTAATTGCGGGCACGATGTTGCTGACGGCGGAGGAAAACGTCGGAGATGTGAGTTTCAGACCGATGTAATATAAGTTCTGATCAATCACAGGCCTGATTGGAAAAATAAAATCATATTTATTAGCCTTATAATTGTAACAATTTTCATTGGTTCAACAAAACAAAAAAAAAGTTTTGGAGATGGTTTTAGAAGACTTACCCGAGAAGAGCAAGAACAAATATGTGCATGAATATTGGAAACGTCATCTTTGACCTCACTTTCCTACAAACACATAATTGTTACAAAACGCGCAAAGAAACATGAACTGTTTGCCTCTGATTCTGATGAGAATTGTTGTTTGTACCTTTCGGAGAGAAATGCGAAAGGTGCGATAGCGGCTGTGGCAAAAGCGTTGCGGTATGCAACAAGAACGTAATGACTCATACCACGGTCAAGGACGGTTTTAGTGATGAGGTTCATACCGGCGTATCCGAACTGAAGACAGACCATTGCAAAGTAAGGTTTAGCTGATTCTGACATCCTTAATCCCATCTCAATTTGCTTTTTCTTTTTAGGTTTTAAGACAGGGAAATTAAACAAAATTTTGGGGTTATTTTATGATCCTTGAGAGGAACAAAAAAATGTCAAATTAGTATTTGTAAGAGAAATGAGTTAGGAATAGAGAGGAGAGAAACACTTGGTGAATGTGCCTTTTTCCTAAGAACCAAGTGGTGAGAGGTTCTTTGTATTTATAGCATAATATTCGGATTTGTTGAGTGTTCTCTGCTTTCTTCCTTTGTTTTTCTTTTGTATATTTGTTATTCAAATTTATTTATTTTAGTGACGTTAGCGTTAATTATTCCGGTTTGATTCGGCTTAACAATTGGGTGTCATGAATTCATTATCTCTAAAGTAAGTGGATAAAATATTCTACATATAAAATATTCGGTTTATATGACTTCATGAAACCAATCGTATTAGGTAAATAAAACTTGTGGCTACTATAAGTCGATATTAATAGTGTGATTAATGTGGAACAAATGAGCTGTTTAGTTTAATACGGTAGATACAATATTAAATTATGAGTTTAAAAGCATAAAATTTTAACTAACCTCAACTCATTTCCTAGAAGTTAATTAAAATGATCAAAACGACTTATCACTTTGAATTAAATCGATATATATATATATATATATAATTGTTTCTAAATACTTTTATTTTTATTTTCGTGTTATGTTTTAATTGCAGTTAGAGCGGCATAAACAATATTCGAGATGATCCTATTGTTAGTAGCACATGCAATACAAATGCGAATAATAACATTTATGCAATCACAGCCATTGGGACTATACAATTACATAAACGATAATTAATCACCCATTTGAAACATGTTATTTTGAAATATTTATCAATATATGTCGTGATCTAGTTCATACATATGACATTATAAGTAATTATAAATAGTAAATATAATTATTCATGGCTTCATGCTATTGGCTTAACTCATGATTTACGGATGTTAACTAGCTAGGAACAATCTTAACTCTTAAGGTTGTGGTTGTGACTTGTGAGTTGTGGTGGACTAAAGTTTATAGAATAATTTCACTCCTTATGGGTCCGGTCGAACCGGAATTTTACTGCTAACAAATCAGGCTTATATTTGGTTTTAATCTATCTTATTATATAAAGTTGAATCGTTCAAAATGTGTTTTTTTAAAAAAATTGAAGCTAAGAAAATCGGAAAAAGTAAAGGACGAGAAAAAATAGAAACTACAGATAAAAAATGTAAACTATTAAATCTATATAAGATTCATAATATATAAAATTAAAAAAATAACATTTGTTTTCGTGTGTTTGATCATTCTTTAAACATGAGTTATTACGTTAAAACATAAATTTACTATTTTGCGGGTTTTAAGTTAAAATATAACTATATAGATCACAATTATACGAGTTATCAATTTTAGAATTTAAATATTTTATATTTTATCCGTGTATCATGCAAAATCTAATCTAATATATAATATGACAAAATACATCAATATCAAGTAAAAACCAATTATATTTTTGTATTTAATATGTAACGATTTTTTATTTATTAAATACTTACCAATAACGTCACCGAGTGATACTGAAATGAAACAAGCCAACCACCACTGAAATAGTTTTTTTTTTTTTTTTTTTTTATGCCTTTCGGCCTCCGAAAGTAATTCCAAACTCAAACGGGCCCAGACTAATTTCTCGGGTGGGAGTGACACAGCCCACTTATAATGTCCCAATTGGCCAAGTGCTTGTCTTGGTAATTCCGTTCCCGCAGGGAATCGATACATGACCTAGACCAACAAGACCGACACTCACCACAGAAAGGGAACCCCGACCACCAACAACTTGGTTCAACACTAAAATAGTTAAGGAAAAAAAAAACAAAATCAGACCTGACTGAATTAACGTATTGCAAGACTCTTAATCATGCCAAATCATCTAGTCACGTCACAAGAGGAGTTAAAAGATCAATCTGAGCCTATAGAAATATTTTTTAGCGAGTATGAATCATTGTCTCCTCATCGTCAAGCGTCATAAGCTATTTACTTTTCTTTTTTTTTTCTTGGGCTAAATTTTGTCATTAAAGTAAGTTTATAGTAAAAAAAAATTGTTGGTTAACGTATGGTAGGAATTTGACAAATTGACCAACCAACCACTGCAAAAAAGAAAGAAAGATAAACTCATTGTAATATGGGTTATATACGTATATGGAGTGTGACATATGGGGACACCTCTATCCTAATTCCTACACTCATGGTCACACATTAACATCGATCTTAAGAGGTTAAATCAATGAAGAAACACAAGTGGAGAAAGTGAATTCCACGTGGCAGCAACAATCAATTGGGTTAAATCCTACGTACGTTTGGGACCCATATCTCAAAACTACGTACTAAAAAAGCGTTATTCTGTTGAAAACATTAAGGTGGACAAAATATTTGTTAGATGTCTTGTCTGTTATCGATTTCCATCTCTTCCGGAAAAAAAAAAATCATGAATAAAAAATAACCCAGATATTTTTAGAGCATGTATGATATGTATATTAGAATTAGAAAATCATGAATATTTGTTCTGTTTCGGACAATGCATATACATTATGCAGCTTGTTCTATCTAGAAAGTTATCAAAATACCAAAAAAAGTTTACTATGTTTATTAATATATAAAGGTTTTATACAAGAATATAAGTAATCTCTATATTTTCTATATATACACATACATGTGTAACATCTATATTTTTAAAATAATTTTAAAAACTTTATAGGAGTATTTGTTTATACTGTACTTTCATAAATTTATCTTTTCAAATCATATATAAATATTCTAATGAAAAAAAAAAATATTTTGTTATTATAAAACTACCCTTTGTCCCAAAACTCCACCACCTCGAGTGGTTGTCACGATTCCACGTCTTTCTTTTCTCCGTTTGAAGTCGGCTAGCTCTTTGATACATACAACTCGTTATAATCGGAAGAATGCGTGTAAAATATATTACGTGTATATTATTTATAGTTTCTAGCAATTATTACAATGACAATGTGAAAGTAATAATAACAATCAAATTTAAACCAAAATAACAATCAAATCACATAGTTACGTGGTTTGTCTGACTTGATATAAAATTAATAATAAAAATGATTATATTTGGTGGATTCCTCTTCTTGACTTACGATAGAAGAATTTGTGTATATATATATATATATATATATATATGTGAATGCGCATGTGTATCAATCTGCATAGAATTGCTTATCCGAAATGTACACCACATAATACCAAATTAATGCGTATACAGAAAAGCTAATTAACCACATCTCAATAACTCATTGGATTCTTTTTCATATGTTATTATATCTCTAGATATTGCATCTTTTATGATCAGTTTATGTTTCAAACACTTCACTTATAATTTTACAATATAGTTGAGCATCCATTATCTTTTATATAGAATATGCATTAATACCACTTTAAGGGACAATAGTGGCTACTTTATTTAGTTGGGGAAGGTTTATGTGGAATTCGTATCTTAAATTTAATTTGATAGATTCAATTGTATTATACTAGGTCCCATTAATTTATAGATATCTATGGTGAGAACATAAAGATTATTTTTATTATTAAAATTTTCATTTCAAACTGATCAGGAAATGTTGATTGGATGATTCGATCGATCCCTAAGACATCTCGATTTACATTGTTTTTACTGGTTGTTCTATATTAGAGAATATTGTATAGATATTCTCTTTAGCTTGTAAATAGGAATGTTTACATATTCTCATAGATTTAGCATAATCGATATTGGACATATGTGTGTATATATAAACACATATGTCCAATATCGATTATGCTAAATCTATGAGAATATGTAAACATTCCTATTTACAAGCTAAAGAGAATATCTATACAATATTCTCTAATATTCTATCCATTATCTATTTCAACTAAAAATTCAATACACATATCCAAAAAAACGTGTCTTACCAAGTGTTATATCGGTATATCCTATGCTGGATTCAAATTTTACGTACATATCAACTTTTTAACAAATAATTAAGTGCCTAAGTGTATAATGAATTCATCATAGTAGATTAGTAGGATATGCATTGATATAATTTATCTTATAAAGCAAACTTCATATCTTTAGTTTTATCGTTTATGTTGATGAAATAAATAAACCTTATATATGTAAAAGCTGAAACCCTAGCTAGTTTGATGTATCATTTTAATATGATTAACGGAATGATTTTTATGAAGTAATTATCATAATATTTCAGCCAGCTTATTTTGATCCTTTAGACATATATTAATATTAAAGTTATGTGGCTACAAGCATTAGCATCCCTTGCGTAAAAAACTAGAAAATAAATTGAAAATATGTAGTAAATACAGATGAAAAGGTGCACTTTGAATGTGGATGTGTGGATTCCACGTAAATCTGAGTTTGGTGGCAGATACACGTGTCGATGCTACATAATTTAGTTACGGAATCGAATATTTTACGTCTCTGCGATTGGGGAATTATATGCTTACACAAAATCCTTGTGACAAAGTCTGGAATATATATATGTATCACATTTTTTTGTGTTGCGTAGAAAATCATTCGTAAATCTAATTAAATAGTAGATAACTTTTAGCTTTCAATATGATTCACATATATATATATACTTCTACCAAATTCGAGCTGAACCATGCATAATGTCGGGCGTCTATCTCCCACATCATTTTCTACCTTTTTATTTGTTTTAATAATTGTATATCTTCTTAAGTCTTGTATAATATCCAAAACCGTAACGATTACCACCAATTTATCCTAGTCATTTACTTTTATCTCTTGGTGGAAGTAAATAAATTGATATTCACTCAATTAATGCGCAGTTAGTCGCTATATAATTCATATCCAATTTATAGATTAGAGGACATATTATTCTGAATTTTAGTTCAAGCCAAATAACAAAATGTTCGAACCATAAATCTATATCAAATTATGTATTTTGGTTTAGTGGTCTAGTTGCACATATTATAGAGAGCCGGTTTGTTCCGGTTTAGATAATCAATTTGTACATAAACTTTGTTCTACGCTTTTCTTAATCTAACAGAAAATTTCTCAAATTACTTTCCCTTTCATCTCTCGATCGAACTTGATTCTTCTTTCTGTACACCTTTTCTTCTTCTAATAATCTACAAAGAAACTTGTGTGTCTATATATGTATAGACATAAATATTATACGCAAGATAATAAATGTTTTAGGGGTGGGTTTTAAAAGAAACGCATGATTTGATTATAATTTTGAGAGAGAAAAATAAAGAAAGTGGGTGTGGGTCAAAAGTGTGGGTGCGTTTTTGGGTAGTAAAGAGAAATGGGGAAAAAGAGGGCAACAAATCCAAATGGTCATCTAATCAGCCTCCAGCAACTTCATTTCCACACACAAACTTTTGGACCTACACAAAGTTCTTGTCTTTGTTTTTGTGATGAAAATGACATTTTGAGCAATTAATTTGGCAATCTCATTGGATTTGGAGTCTCTTATAACTGTAGTGATGTATATATATATTACAGATATTAGAGATATATATCACACGAGTTGTAGTCCAAGTCTTGTTTTTTTCTTTTCTTAGGGAAACTTTCTATGGTCATGCAACTCCAACATTTTTTAGCATGAGTTAGTTTTCGGTCTGTACAGTTAAGAGATAATACTTTATATATACGTATCATATATATTTTAGATTATTTCAATCAATAATCGGTCCATGTTTCTCTGCTCGTTAGCATGAATCACATGGACTAAGATCGGTAGGTCAGGTCTTTACGGGTATAATTGCTCCAATGTGTTGCCTTATAGGACTTAGGTAAACACCTAGAAATAATTAGAAACACAAGTTACACAACACGTCCAGGTTTAAATAAAACTCGCAGATACATCCTCTTTCTTCTGGCTTGACAAGCTGCAATTTATGAGCTTTGGAGGGCACGAAACGTTCGGCGGCTCTCACGGCTACCCTCACTTCCACCCAAATATTCTTCAAGAAAATTGATCTCACTATCCAAACAATGTATCCATTTAAATTTAAGGAAAACCTTTTTTTAAAAAAAAATATATATGTTCATACATATTTATCACGAAGGAATTTTTGTTTTTCAAAGATCAGATAAAATTTTGATTCTTATTAATTTGAACTAGTTAAAGTTCGTGTATGCTTTGTTTTCTATTTCTGATATACGTTCAACGAAGCTCAAATGCATTGGAATCTTTACAAGTTATTGCAAACTCTAAATTAAGGTCTAAGCCTCACACCTACAACGGACATATATAGGTACATCCTAAAAAATTGAAGTGTGATAGACCACATCATAGAAAAAGATCATATATTAGTGAAATATAAGATGCCAATATATAAACCAGAGAACGAATATAGCGGGAAGGTCTTGGATTTGTTTTTTTTCTCGCTAGAGTCAAAATCATATAAATTTGATATGATAAAAGACTTTTAAACTGGAAAGAAAAAAAAGTAAAATAAAATAGAGACTAGAGAGGAAGGAAAGGCTAGATTCCATTTGCAAATGTTATATTAGTAGAAATCAAAATCATATAAATTTGATATGATATTTTTTTTACACATTATAAAATAATATTAAATATCGTTAGAGAAATTACACAATTTAAATATTAGTAAAAAAGTGATATATTCATTATAAACAATTATTTTATTAATTCTTAAGTACATTCATAATACATAAAATTTTAATGATATTGTGAAGCCCAAATCATAGATGCAATAATTCAAAGTTAAATATAAAAACTCATAATATAAGTGAAAGTTAAATACAATCAAAAAGGTTTTTTACTTTTGTAGGATCATAAATAAATCTACGTTAATTAGTCAACATGAATAGAATCAGCTTCATCCATGCACCCCTGGTAAATTTTTAAAGCCACTACCTGTCATGTAAGTGTAACCATTTAACTCGCTTTGTCTATATGTATCTTCATGAATCCCCCACTTGGCACATCGTAATTATTATTAGTTCCTATTGATCTCCCTTGTAACCCGCCAGACATGCCCATGTAGCGGACCATTACATCCAAAACCCATTTCTTGCTCATCTAAATGTTATCCATTTATTGCTTCAAGCAACAAAATCTGATGCATAGTTGGTTTGAGATATCAAGACGTCTGAGAGCATTAATAGCATATTGATACAAAAGTACATGCAGCACCCCGTCGTTTGCGATACTCTGTAATAAAATTTTCACTAGAGCCGTTTCACTCTTATATATATAAGTAAGGGTCTTCCTAACTATGGAAAGTTTCAACTTTTTTCTTCAATATCACAAGTTGGATCTTCTTTTGGATAATAATCTCACACTATTATAATCTCAAACTGTTATCATCACACTTTTCATTTTCATTAATGATATTTACATTCGTAGCAAAAAAAAATAATCTAATTTTTTTTAAAAATCACACGTTTTTGAAAGATATGAATTTATGTTTTCGGATTTAATTCGATCCTACAATTTTTTTTATCATCTGATATATTTTAATTACAAGAAAACAACTACAAAGACGAGTTTACAACAAACAATTGTAAACTCGTCTACTTGCACCATGCTCGTGATGGAGTACCTTACTCTTGACATGTTGGACAACGATGAGTGCCTCTCAAGCTAGGTAATCTTCTTCGTTTTGATTTTTGATCCAGCGAGAAGCTCCTCCTACTCTCAAGCTAGATAATCTTCTTCGTTTTGATTTTTGATCTTCTTCATTTTTGAGGTTTTAGCTTCAATCTGTTTAGCTTAGGTCCTCAATTCAGATTTGAGTACTTCTGATTTCAGTTCTCTGATGGTTTGATTTTGGTATTTAGAACATCTCTTGTGTTGAAACATTGTATGTAACATCTCTTCGTTTTTGAGGTTTTAACTTCAATATGTTTAACTTAGGTCGAATGGATCTGAGTACTCCTGATTTCAGTTCTATGGTGGTTTGATTTTGGTATTTAGAACATCTCTTGTGTTAAAACATTGTATGTAACATCTCTTCGTTTTTGAGGTTTTAGCTTCAATCTTTTTAGCTCAGGTCCTCCATTCGGATCTGAGTACTCATGATTTCAGTTCTATGTGGTTTGAATTTGGTATTTAGGTCCTTCAATCTTGTCATTCTAACTAGTAATCGTTAATTTAGATCGATTTACTTAAGGTTTGATGTTTCTTTTTGTTGTTTATGTACTTAAGGCTTGATATTTCTCTTGTTTCGAGAGAAAAAAAATTGGGAGAAGAAGGAAAAAATTCATAAATATCATTGACATCTTGTCGTTCTAACTTATAAAGTCTTTGATCTCTTCCTAGTTGAATTGAAGAATGAAGATATTGAAAATTTGCACCAAACTTTCAATCATTTTTCAAAAAAAAAAAAATGTAATTGGTCTAACTCTTGGATTCTTTATGGTTTGGTTTTTCATTAATAAAGCTCTTAGAAATAACATTCTACTTGCAAACTATATTTTACTATGAGAATGAAATTATGTTTAGGTAATATGTTACATATGAATTTCTACTTGCAAACTTTAATTTGCACCAAATGTGCACAAAATTCTTGATCGTTGATGTGATTTTTTTTGTTAAACTAAGCAATTGTAAATATGAATATGATCCTAACTATGTTTGATATAAATGCTAGATTTCTAAAACTGAATATCTTAACTAGGCATGGTTTGAATACGAATTAAGCAATGTTTGATTGTAATCCTAGATATCTTCATACATTGATGTGATTTTTAATTAAATTGAGCAATTGTAAATTCGACTAAGATCCTAAATGTAATTGATTTAAACATGTTTGTGCTTTGTTGATTTAAATAATATTATATAATTTAGGATATTTTAGTATATTTGCAATAGATATTTAATTAAAGGTATTAATTAATTTTTGAATTTCGGTTAGTTCGGTTAATTCTATTCGGTTTTATATAATTCAGGTTGGGTTCGGTTTGGGTATCCAGTAATTCGGTATAGATCTATTCTAGTCCATTTGGATAATTTTATAATTCGGGTTCGGTTTCAGTTCAGTTTGGGAATTTTGCTCACCATTAGAAAAAACAGTGAAAACATTTACCTTGGAAGATGAAGGTGCTGGTGAAGGTGGTTTCTTAACCATAGCAAGCTTTTCCGAAGACATTTGTAGTTGTGCCAATGCCTTCTCTTCCTCGCCAAAGTAAGTCTTGAAGAGTGACCATAGCTTAGTGAGATCATTCTCGAACTGCTTTTCTATGAACTCACGTAGCTTACGAGTATTAAGAGCATTGATGTTCTCGAAACCTGAAGAAATAAACGAAACCAGTTTTATCAACAAAAAAAAAAGCACAATCATGTAGATTCGAAATAAAATCCAACAAATGTGATGACAATAAAAAAACTTCTACAAAAGTATCCTATGCTCATTTATCATCTGAAACATTTTTATCACTTTTTTATTTGTAACAGATTCCAATGAGGAAGAAAAAAAGAGAAAACAAAATTAGACGAAAAACAAAATTAGGGTTTTTATTTAATTTGTAAAGATTGGTTAATAATTAATTGATTAGAGTTTTTAAATTTTGATTATTTTATTAAAAAAATGAGTTTTTTCATAAAATAGAAAAAAAAAAATGTTAGGTGGGCTTTTGGGCTTAAATCAGAAAAAAGTTATGTGGTGGCAAAAAAAAAAAAATAGTGATGACATAATTTTTGTTTTGTAAATAAATATTAATAAAAAAATAATTTGAGTGGTGCCACTTGCCCCCACCCTGTAAACAGTAGATCCGCCCCTGGTAGCACCCCGTCGTTTGCGATACTCTGTAATAAAATTTCCACTAGAACCGTTTCAGTCTTCTATATATATATATATATATATATATATATAAGTAAGGGTCTTCCTAACTATGGAAAGTTTCAACTCTTTTCTTCAATATCACTAGTTGGATCTTCTTTTGGATAATAATCTCACACTATTATAATCTCAAACTATTATCATCACACTTTTAATTTTCATTTTCATTAATGAGATTCAACGGCATGTCGTTGTTCTTGGAAAAGAACGGACTAAGACTAATAAGCCTAATCCTTCATGCCCTCATTTTTATGAGAAAAACTAGATCGCCCGCACTTTCCAACAAACTCCTCAAGTCCGGAAGAAGGAACTCTTCCTTTGAACCTTCGACTATTCTTACCAGAAAGGCAACTAATTTATCGAACTCTTGTCTCTCAAGCGCCGAGGGTACATTCGTAGCAAAAAAATAAAAAAAATCACACGTTTTTGAAAGATATGAATTTATGTTCTCGGATTTAATTTGATCCTACGATTTTTTTTTGTTATCGTCTGAAATATTTTAATTACAAATTATGAAAACAACTACAAAGATAATTTTGCAACAAACAATTGTATCGGTATACAAGGATTCACGATCAACTGTTCTACCTGCATCATGCTCGTGATGGAGCACCTTACTCTTGACATGTTTGACAACGACGAGTGCCTCTGCTTGTACCGCACTGGAATTTTCCTGCAATTTGTCTCCTTTAATTTGTATCTTCCGGGAATCGAACTCCTCACAGTCTGGTGTAGAAGCATTAATGAACCCTTGGTCAACCACTGAACCGAGGGGGCTTCCACATCCTACGATTCTTTGTGATTCATATCTTCTTGTGTTGTTTATATCTCTACTAAAATCGTATGTGTCACGCATTTGTTTAATTTTTTATATTTAATTATGGTTTGCTAAATGTTATCTTATTATAAAAAGTTGAATCGCTCAGCGTGGGCGTAACACGTATGATAATTATAACTCATCATATTGTGACATGTGTCATCGTTAATTTAGATCATGATATGTGTTAATGTAATAATATAAACTTTTCAAACAAAAAAGGAAAATAAATTTGTGTTTTAAGAAAATGGAAACTAATAAAATCAAAAAATTTAAATTACGAGAAAAAATACAAAATCCAAAATAAAAAAAAGTAAACTATTAAATCTATATAAGATTCATAATATATCAAATTAAAAAATTATTGATTTTATCAGTTGGATTCAGTTTTAAGTTATATAAGATTTAAATTTTGGTCCTTGAACTGTCTCATTTATTTAGAGAGATTCTTTATGGGTAATCTGGATCAATTTTGAACTTTTTGATTATGAATTACAAAACATAATTTCTGAATAACTAAACGAAGATTTTACTCTAAAATCAAATTATATGAGTCATAATTATGCGGATTAACTAATTTTTTTTTTACAATGTATCACGCGAAACCTAATCTAGTAACTTATTAAGCAATGTTTGATCGTAGTCCTAGACATCTTCAACCATTGATGTGATTTTTAATTAAATTGAGAAATTGTAAATTCGACTAAGATCCTAAATGTAATTGATTTAAACATGTTTGTGCTTTGTTGATTTATCCGAATTTAAGTGGCTTTGAGCAATGTTTGATCTAAGAATTGTTTTCTCCGTGATGTTTAGAGTAATTTATAGGTTTTGAATTTATTTATAAGGTTTAAAATTTGGTTTTTGGGTTAAGGTTTAGTCTTTTGTGTTTAGATTTTTGTAATTTGGATCTAAAGTTTACTTATGTAGAAGTTATGGTAAGTAGAATAACATAACATTTTTGTATGTCTATATAGAACACATAAACTACCTCATGTTCTACATAAAATGAAATGTTATTTGTGCACATTTTTGAAGAACTCTTTGGACTTAAACTTCAAAATGATCGGTTACACATCTAATTTAGCTGAATAAAGTGTTATATTTTTATTTTTTGGATGTAAATTTGAGTAGAGTTTGATATGGTAATAGCCTTAGGTTTGAAAAAAAAACAGTTTTTTTTACTAGAAATAGTGAACGAACGTTTTGTGGACCTTAGGGAAAAAAAGATATAAGCCCATTTGGACTATGTTTAATAAAAAAAGGCCATTTAAACTTGGAAATTCGGTGCACAAAATCTAATCAATTAGAGTGCAACCGCCTCTACCATAAGGTCCACTTCTTTGCTGGCAATCTCATAGGAATTTCGATCACGAGATCCTCAAGATTTTATTTTATTTTTTTTTCAGATTATTTATCTAATTATTATTATTATTACGCAAACTTCACTTTTATAAATTTATATGGGGAAAAAAAAAAAAAAAAAAACAATGATAGGACCTATGGAGGAATGACTACATCATTGGGCAAAAGCTCTTGCAACAATTTGACGACTTGATTCATTGTAGGGCGTTCTTTAGTCGCCGCTTTTATACAAAGACAAGCAATCCTAAAGTAGTCTTCCACGCCCGTTTCCCCAACAAAGCTCGACTCAACCATTTCGTAATACCGACTTTGCCCCTCGAGTATCACTGCCCATTGAGCCAACCCAACCTCCTTCCCATCCACGACCACCGGCCAATTCGGCCTTCTCTTCGTCGCCATCTCCAGCATCAAAACACCGAAACTATACACGTCAGTTTTCACCGTCGCCGCCGTGTTCCCTTCCCAATACTCCGGCGGCATATATCCCATCGTCCCCGCCACTTGCGTCGACACGTGCGATGTCGACGTGTCGAGACTACGCGCCAGCCCGAAATCAGCTATATGGGCCACAAATTCGGAATCCAGCAGCACGTTGCTCGATTTTATATCTCTGTGGATAATTGGTTTTGGAAGCGCGTGGAGATAAGCTAACCCTTTGGCTACTCCGTAGGCGATTCTCATGCGTGTTGACCACGAGAGAGGACAAGGCACGGCTGCGTTCTCGTGTAGCCAATAATCGAGGCTTCCTTTCTCTAGAAACTCGTAGATCAAGACCCGATCCGGACCTGAGATGCAGTACCCGAGGATTCGAACGATATTTGGGTGGCGGAGTCGACCTAGTGTTTCCATCTCGGCGCTGAATTCGCGGAGTCCTTGCAAAGCGTCGTGGTCGAGCTTTTTCACGGCCACTACGACTCCCTTTGAAAGCTCTGCGCGGTAAACTAGACCGAAACTGCCGTCGCCAACTATTAGATCTGAGGAGAAGCCGTTCGTCGCTACGGAGAGCTCGGCCATGGATATCTCGCAGATGGAAGGATCGAAACTTTCGCTCACCGTAACGGGGATAAGATTGGGAGCATCTGGGAAGCTCGGAGCCCGGTGGTGGTTTTGGTCACGGCGAGAATGGTTTTCGATGGCGGGACGGCGTCGACAGACGAACACAACGAAGATCAGGAATATCGAGATGAAGATGGAGCTCGCTACGGCGGCTAGGATCGCTAGGAATTTGTCTTCCATAAGAGATACTGTTTGCGCTGAGTATGAAACGGAGAGGGAGAAAAAAGGAGAGAGAGAGAAAGAGACGATCCGCCATTGATAGCGACGGCGAAGAAAATATAATTATTAGATAAGTTTGTGACGACTAATTTTTTCTTTGGTCAATGGGACGACTTATTTAAGATAATTTTTGTTTTTAAAGAAAATTGGGAAATTAGGTGGAATAACCCATGAAACATTTTATAATAGATATTGAACTTATTGTTACGATATAGTCAAAATATATACCGAAAAGTCATTTGCTTGGACTATACTATTTTGAAGAACGAGTGATTCTAATGGAACGGAACACAAGGGAGCAAAATAAACAATTATTAGATAGAGCTTTTGGTTCCCCTTGTTCTATTATGGAGCTATATTCTCCACCAATCCAATATGGTTATTGTTGCCCAAGAAACTTTCTATCTGAAATCAGATAAAAAAACAAAAAGGATTACGTAGCTGATAATTTGCTTTTAGAAATGTTAATCTTGAGACAGATTTATAGCCGACATGTTAGCAAGTTTTATTCCTGAATGGTAGCTGAATTCGAAGCGGAATTGATAGATCGTACAATGTTATATTTCGAACCGATGTTGCGACTTGCGATAACAACACTATCAATGTTATGCCAAATAACTTTACAGAAACCGAAACTGACAGTAACAGACAAGGAAACAAGATTCATTCCTGCTAATTAAATTAAACTTTAATTTACAAGAGATCTAAAGCTAATTTTCACTCTTCTGGGTTCGCAAAAGCCATCAGGTTCTTAGAGATTACTGCAACATACCACAACAAAATATTAGAGATCTTTTTTTTTTTTTTTCAACGAATATTAGAGATCTAACTAAGCTTGAGCTTGTACTAAAACCAAAGATTTAGAGAAAAAATATCTGGACATTGTTACCTAGATTTGCCTCGGAGACTTTTGAGTGGATTATTTCGTTTTTCCGCCTGCATCAGACTTCCTCCTGTAGAAGAGCACATAAGCAGCACCTGATTTCACATCGTCCTCGTTTATATGCGATATGTGACTGTCATCGAAGTTATACCACCTGTTGTCGTCCAGAAGCTGCAGACAACAACATTAGATATACAAATCACAAGTAGAAACAGAACCAAACCAGCAACAATTGGAGCACTAAAGCTGCTTCGAACTGACCTTGATATGTGCAGTGTAGTGTCCGCTGCCCATACCACCGTAATGATTGGTCAAGGCATAGAGCTCATAGAGTTGTGGTCGAGAGAGGTTTTTGTTGGCTACATACTTTGTTAAATCTAAGTCATGAATAGGAAAGTTTACAAATGTTTCCAACTTATGCTTCATGGATCTGCTGTATGAGAATCTCTTTAGATGTATCACTAAGACTTCAGGAAGCCTCCACAAATCAAGCTTTTTGCTTGCCTGCCTTCTTTCGTTGCATTGTGGACAGAACCTTCACACACACACACACACAAACAAAAAAAAACACGATTAACCACCTAGTTCAAAGAATACAGTGTTCAAATTCGATCCGTAGTAGACACTAACATTTTCTGAACATCATGCATCCTCTCTCAAGACTGCTTCATTCAACTTTTACCACAAGCCAGCCTAAATGATTCTACAGCAGGAGGGATAAGCAAATACTTACCACATTTCGTCAGGCACCAAAGGCTCTTCGCGTAGAAACGCTTCCAGGCATGCGTATAAAGAAAGAGGTTCTGAACGAGTCTTCTTGGTAGCAGGTCCGTATTTGAGTACTTCAGGCAAACTCTCCAGGCATGTTATATCATAAATACCAGAAAGTTCTAGTGTCCAATCCAAATATACGATTACTGTTGCAGATGATGGTAATTTAATAGCTTCCGCTTCATCGTCTGGCAGATTAACTGTTCTATTATTATCATCCATGAGTTGCAGGGATAATTTAGATGCACCCACTTCGGAGGAACTGCTTTTCTTGGCTTTTCTTAATCCACCATTTTTATCTTCTTCCTCAGAATTACTAAACCGGGCTGACCTTCTTTCAGGGATGCTAGAATCAGAATTTCCTCTCTTGCCCATAGATTCTTCCCTCCGAAAAGGTGAAAGCATATTTTGGACAATGCAATGGATTTTTCCTTTAGTGAGTGCATTTTCACATGAAGCTGATGAGAGAAGAGGTGTTCCATAGGGTTTCAATTGTACTGTACTTTCACGTTCCCCAGATTTCCTGAAACATGGTACTCCTGTTAGTAACTGTTCAATGTAGTAACATTGTTCAGCCACAATGACATGACAAAGAAGAACGCATATCGATGATAAAACAGAATCCTTGCTAAGGTCGAAATTCCTCAACGGTTTCAACCAAAAAAAAAGCTAGAGATCAAAGACTGAAGAAGTAAGGCCACAAAGAATATAGTCTTGAAGTTGTTAGAAGGAAATCCAAAGAGATTGAGTGCCAAAGAGGAACTTCGATATCTCAAACTAATCCCTAGAATTAGTCCGTACAAAGTAGACTGGGATATAACTTACTGATCTCTGCGGCGGAGTACTAGTCTAAGCAAAGTCGTATTCTCTGAAGACTTTGAAAGTTTGTATGCAGCAAGGTGATCATCGTCTTTGATAGTGGACAATAGAATCGAAGGGTCTTCAAACAATCTATGGATCAAATTATTTCGAATCTGCAACAAACATATTAAACTTAGTTTAAAGAAAAGCCAAAAGACTGACAATCTTACTTTGAAGAACACTTGAAACCACAAACCTCTGCAAGCTTCAGCTCTTCACTCTGCTTCAAGGAACAAGCACTAGTTAATGCCTGCATCAAATCTCTGCAACGTCCCTGCTTCGATACATTGACGGTGATTGTAGAAGGTAAGGCAGTTTTATCACAAGAAAAGACTGTGACTGTTATTGCTCGTGTTGTGTTGAACTGAAGCGGCAAAGATAGGTACATGAAGGGATCAAATGTTACGGAAACCTTGTTGCAGATTGGACATACTAATGTTGACTTATATTGACCCTGTGAGATGAGACACGGAGTAGGAGAATGAGGTTCCCACATTACTAAGAAAATCAAAACCAAAGAAAAATAAGAATATACCCTAGGTCTGAATCACAAGTTGGATATCAGTTAAAAACAGAGTGAATGCCTAGTAGAAAATCTGATCTATGATGGATGATATTAGCATACATGCATCAAAGATTAGCATAAAGTCCCAAGACTAAATTCAGTAAGCATAAGTGATGTACCCATTTCAAATGCCACATCTGTATGAAAAGTTGCGCAAGTTTTTTAAATAGGCAATCAATCTCTTGGTATAATTTACTTCCTATAGAGCCACAAAAAACAGAAGGGATCTGGAATTTCAGTTATTTGTGCCTATTAGTTGAGTGACCAAACAACAGATTCCTAACCAAACACAAGCCCAACCCATAATAGTAATATTAATTTAAATGCCCGATATCTTAGAGATGAGTTGATACACAAAAGTGTTGGGATTTCTAAAAGATGTACATCTTACCTGACAAACATCAACAATTATTGAGTCATTACGAGCAATATGATTAGCCCAAAACTCATCAGCAACTTCTTCATCAGGGCGACCATCTGCGTCACGAGAATTTATATATGGTTTGTGTTTAACACGATTTAGGTCTTCGTGAAGACCATCCAACAAAAACGCTAAAAGCTCCTGCAATATAGGAACCCCTAATTCCTTGAGTTACAATGCCAATACAGCTTAAAGGAAATTTCTGGTTAGTCTGTCAAACCTGTGAATCATGTTGATTGTATCCACTGAATTGAGGAGCGAAGCGAGCAAGTTTTGCTTTGAATGGACGGGGTGCAATTGGTGTGCGCCCAGGAGCCCATAACTTCCTAAGTAAGTCACCAAATGCAAGAGCTAATTCTCCCTGTGCAAAACGATTTATAAACAGTCAAGTAATGATCAGGAAATTAACAACTCGCAATTTCGGAGAGAAACAATGCTAGTTGATCTACACGAGAAAATGTCACAGTGCCAAGGAAACACTGCCGTCATCAACTTGGGATGAGATAATATTCTAGATATAACCTACAACTTCTGGTGATTCAAGGAGTTTTAGATTTTCTAAGTCCACGAGTATTCCGCATGTTTGCAGGAATTCTTGGGTTAGATTCTTCTAGAAAATAAAGCACACCGCTAAGCATGCAGTACTGCAAAAATATGATTTACATGCAACAGGGAAACACAACTGAACGAATGATATCTAAGCATACCTATGCACACACTCATGTATGCATCATATTTATGAGTAACAAAGAACTTCAAGAGGAACTTACAACCATGCCAAGAGGGTTTTGCCAATTTATTTCTTGATGATAATCTTCTTGGAAGTAACTAGCAAACTCAGGTGTATGAACCAGACACTGTATTGCACTATTCATGAAACAGGTATTCCCGAGATTCAGCAGCCCTGTCAAGCCAGCAGTGGATCCCCTTGTGGTGACACCAGTGCTACTGTATGTGCTATCAAAAGATTGTGAAACTTCTACACTACCACTTCTGAATGCAATCCTGTTTGAAGAGAAACCTCCTGCAACTGACAAGCTTGATTTAGAAGGATCAATGAGAATAGAAGTAGAGTCTTCATCCACCAATCCGTTCTCTTGAACAGATTGAATGTGAGCACTTGATGCTGTACCATTGATGTCAAGCATCTCCACCAAAATCTGTTTTTAATCGACAGATACAAAATCAGTGGCGTCAGTATGAATACAAAAAAAAAGGATAAAATCAGAGAGCATATAGAACCATAAACTTAGACTAACTAAACAATGGGACCAAAGCATAAACGTTTTACTTTCAACTGTTTCCCTCATTGTCAAAATTTGCAAATGCCAAACACTAACAGTAATTTAAGAGCTCCAGGTAACTAGGTATTGGCGAAAGAGAACTCTAATGCCTTTTCCATTCTCTCCTCACAGCAATTGGCCAATATACAACAAACTTGGCGTACCCAGAAACAATGTCAGAAAACTATGACAAAAGTTCAAGTAGCATATTTCTAGTTCCCAATACATTTAAAGCAAAAAAGAACTGAACTCACATCCTGATCCATTTGTAGGTTGGCATCGTCCAGTGTCTTATCTAAGTCATTCATCAAAGAATATTTTTGGTGGCCATAGTAATCCCAAATGCGTACCTAGATGATGGAAAAGGCTCATGTAAGAAAAAGAAAATAATATAAAAAAAGTATCACTGAAATGGGATGTTTGAAAACATAGGGATATCAGATTTTACATGCTCTGAGTTGAGGTCAAAAATTTCACAGGCCCTTCGATGGAGCTCTCTGATAGTTTCCTGCACAGCAAAGTTTAATAGTACAATGAGGTAGCAGAATATAACGAGTTCAGATTTTAATGTAAGAAGCAAGAAAAAGAAAAACTGAAAAGATAATTAACCTTTTTGCTAATTCTTATGGCACTGTGGTCACTTTTTGGCATCAAGAGTAGCTGAAGACGTAAAGGGTATACCTCCACAGCCAACTCTGTTTGAGAGAGACCTGAGCTAATGACTCTGCGCGCCAGAGTTGGACCACCCCCGTACCTTATAAAACAGAAGCAATAATCCATCTGAATTACTTAAGTTTCTATTATAGAAAGCAAAAAAAAAAAAAACCATTATATAGCGATATAGTAAATAAGAAAATCAAGGGACTGCGTTATAGGTCTCATACTGGTCAGTACAAATCCAACATGAGAGCGGATTTAGAACCTAAAAAACATCAGATGCATGTAAAGTGAGCTTGGTAGAGCTACACATCCGTCTTGATCTTGTTGGTATCCATGAGATAAACATGACCCAACATACCAAAGGTAACCAAGAAAAATCAAAGTTACTTGAATAAATATGGGAATAAGAGTAGCCCACACAAGATGAATAGTTTAAAATCTGTCCCATTCTTTTACCCTTAAACTCACCATGAACGCAATTGGTTCCACACTTCTTGAGGGAGCAAAACATAGTCACGGCCTTCCTGAAGTGTATCAATGATTTCACAGGCATTACTCAGTTCCTCCAAAGCAGATTCATAGATCAAATCAGAGTTATCAATCCTAGAAGGCTTCTTTAGAGTGCTTGAGCCAGCAGAGTCGCAATGCTCTGACAGTGAAGACCCATCATTTGTGTTGCATGGTTGGTCTTGATTCACATATTCAATCCATTCTTGCCACCATCTGGATAGAAAGAGTAACAACAGAGAGAATGTTCTCAGAGATGGCACTCAGCAGAAGTACCATAAAAGAAAATCAATTCCCTCTAACTTGGATACAATGGCTACAATCTCATACAAAACCCATAAATAGCAGCAGTAAGTACCAGATCTAAACTCATTGGTTTATCTAATCATAATTGACAGTTCTATTGAAAACTTTCTGATATGCTCAAACAGCAAGAAGATGTTTCAAAATCTGAGAAAGGTAACCCAATCCCTAACCCTAACCACATTCGTAGCCAAGGCAAGCAAAGTCAAAATGAAGAAGAAATAGATACAACTCTCCAGAATTCGATTCACTCATAAACAACGAAGCTACAAGTGGCCAATAGCGAGAGCTATAAATACCTTTGAGTGATGAGATAAAACGTATCGCCATCTTTGCTGTTAGCCTCAGCAGCAATAGCAATGTCTCTTATGAAAACTCGCTCCTCCTCGGGAGACAGATCCATGCTGCCACTGCTGCTTCCCATCGATACTTCCGCCATGTCTCAAAAATTGGAGGATCTCTATTGAGCTAAGTAGCTTCCACGAATCCTGCGTATGCGAGGACGAATCCAGCTGATACAGCGCCGGTGATTAGAGGCCGATTAACCGTGCTTCGCCGTAAGGCTCCGGCGAGAGCAAGGCAGTTGTTACGATATATAAACCCTAACGGCTTTATTTGAGGAGAAAAGTAGAGTGAGCCGCTAACAAAAGTCGAACCTCTTTCTCTCAAACAACACAGATCCTTGCTGGCTTGGCTCCTAAATTTTTTGATTATTTCCACCTACATTTCTTTTTCTTTTTTTTTACTCTTATCAATTAACCCTTAATTATATCTCGTACGAAAAAGGCAATAATCAAAAAATTTAATATATAAAAAATTTGAAAAGGAGTTTTTCCCCACTAGAATGAACAAAAAAAATGTTGAAAACAAAAAATTATATATACAATATAAAGACAAATAACATGAAGTTCAGATGTCAACAAGTTAGGATATAGAAAACGGATTATTCAAAGAGAAATAATTTGGACTGTAACTTTTTAAAATTTGATTTAAGAGTTATATAAAAGTTTTTTGTAATTTCAAATTTTGATTCAATTTTGTGAAGAAAAAAATCTTATGATATAAGTTGTTGGTTCTCTTTCTCTAATAATTAGTGAAGAAATAAAAGTTTGTTTTTCCTCCTTCTCTGAATCTCTTCGAACAAGAGATCACATAGTCGAAGCCATCTTCGAATCTCGTTTCTGGTGTCAGCCTCGAGATTGTTATGTCAACTGCGCATCATATACTCCAGATGGATGCATTATACAAAGTTGGTGTTGGAGCTGTAGAGCATATCGCAAACTCAATCGTTTTTGCATTCCTCAATGAGAACGTCAAGAGATTCAATGCAAACGCAGTTTCGACAATCAACAATGACCTGAGAGTTATAGAAAATTTTGCTGATGAGAGGTATCAGTTAACAGGGTTGAGTGATATCTACAAGGAAGGAAGCTTCATAAGCCTGTTATCGAGCTAGCCAATCCGAGAACTTCATGAATCCAGTGATCAGGGAGAGGAAGTATAACACGTTGGATTATAAGAAAGTGGCGATCATTTGTGACAAGTTCAAGGATTCTGCAGATGGGATATTTGGAAGCCTTGCAAGCAAAAACACGAAGCATACTACTAAGAAGAAATCTATGGACAGACTCAAGGATTTCAACTGATATTTTGGTATTAACACTCCTACTCATCGTCCGAGGGAAGTTCTCATATGCCACTTCCATAAAGAAAAAATTCTGTCATGCCACTAATCTACATGCCACCCACCATGTACAATGTCAAATTTATCCTTAATGATATTTGCTTAAATTTAAAAAAAAAAAAAACAGAAAAAAAAAAAATCGCGACTCACCCCCTACCGTGAACTCCTCCTCCTCCGAGACGCCATTGTTGCTAAAACCCAGGTCTTTCAACCACGTCTGCCGTCCCCTCCGGCGAATTCTTCGTTTTTGTAGTCGGTTTCTTCTCCTTTCTCCATCGGGTTTGGTGAGTTCATTGATAGGGGATTTGGGGATTTGTTAGATTTAGGGATTTGAAATTAAATTTGGGTGTTTTGGTAGCACATTTGGTTTGTAATCATGTTTAATTGGAAGAATAGCTATTTCTATAGGTTATTTATCGAATTTAGTTGTTGAATGGTGGTAAATCTAGAGGAAACCCTGATTTAGAATCGATCACAAATCTGGAAATCTGCAGACATAGGACAACTGAAACAAATGGTATAACTGAGAGATAGTAGGACATCTGCTTCAAATGGTATAACTGAGAGATAGTACAACAACTGGTTCAAATGGTATATAACTGAGAGATATTAGGACAACTGGAACAAATGGAATAACTTTGACAAATTGTGTAATTCGTAATTTGTGTTTTTTATCTTATTTCTAGGAGGCGATGAGGAAGAGCCACACAAACGTTCATTTTGACTATGGAGGGTACTATACAGAAGAGCATGAATGAGTTTCAATAAATTCCGTATACGCTATATCGTTTAAGACCGCATCTATGGAAGAGATACCTTATTCAATGTTAGTAGATAAAATATGCAGGAAGATTGCGTTAGATGAAACCCCGAGGAAGCTGAAATTGAGTTATAGCGTATCTAATGCTGCGAGAGAGTAATATATTATAGATAATGAGGATGTTTTTGTTTATCTGACGACATCGGATGAAAAGAGACTTCGATATGTTATGCATGTGAAGTTATTGAATGCTGATTTGAAAAAAAGTCAGTGGGTCGATCAAATTTCAAGAGCGGGACGAGAAAGTTCATTTGGTAAGAATTATAGGGAGCCAGCTTCAAATGAGAGAGTTGATGATGCAGATAATGCTGGAATCCTTACTATTTGCAGAGCTGGCGAAATATCAGAACAACATAACGAGCATATCAATGAAGAGCCGATGAACATGTATGTTGTTGTATTTCTCGGATTTGAACAACCAGGTTCAACTAGTACAACTAAGAACATGTCTGTATCAGTATTTCTCGAATTTGTACAACCAGGTTCAACTAAGTACAAATAAGAACGTGTATGTTGCTGTATTTTTCTGATTTGTACAACCGGGTTCAACTAGTACCACTAAGAACATGTATATATCAGTATTTCTCGGATTTGTACAACCAGATTCAACTAAGTACAAATAAGAACATGTATGTTGTTGTATTTCTCGGATTTGTACAACCAGGTTCAACTAGTACAACTACGAACAAAATAATTATACAATCAAAATTATTAATATAATATCCAACTAATATTAAAAATGGTAAATTAAGATGTAAAATGATTCATAATAGATAAATAAACGATTATTAATCAATAAAAATGAATTAAACATTTTTCTAATACATATGCTTGTTCCCACATGAAATACTCCTTATAGTATAAGGAAGACTTTGTTAATATTCACTTGTTATGATGGAAAAGAGGTGAAAAATACGATTTCGTGCAAATTATCTTATGAAAACTTCCTAAATGGTACATAACTGTGGAAAATCATGTGGATAACTACAACATAATCATTTATATTAAGGTCCAACTTAAAATACGCAAATATCGTCAAAAGTACAACTATGATGTTTGGTGTACAACTGTACATCTAGATATAACTATGTACAAAATTGACGGCACACATGTTACTTTGACTGCGCACATGTCCCTTTTTGCGGCGCACGTGTCCTTTTTTTATTATTTTAACTGTAATTGTAATTTATATAGGTGTACTAGTTGTATCCAGTTGTACCAAATAACTTACACAGTATAATCAGTTTACCAAATTGAACTTAATAAACCCAGTTGTACCGAAAACTTAAATTAAAAAAAAACGGTATGGTTTCTTTTGATAACAAACCCAATTCACATCAATTCACTTTTATTTCAAAGTACCTAAAATAAAAAAAACAAACCAGTATTCGCATCAAAAACAAACCATTATTCAAATCAAAAACAAACCAATATTTTTTTGTATAATTATAGACAAAATGTACATTTTGCAATTTACTTACACACACGATCAAATAAAATGAGCATATTTTGTTTCTAATCCTTAAGGATCTTAGTCTAAGCTTGCAAGTGGGAATAACACTTGGTGAGTTATCATGGTTTGGCTAACGGACGAGTGTTGTTCCAGAGCCATTGCCGAGTAGTGCCTTCTTCCAATAATGCCTTCTTCCAATAATGCCTTCTTCCAATAATGGTGAAACCTGCCAAGGAAACATAAATCTGTATGTAAAGACCTTTGATCTATTGCACTAAGAGGAAAAACAAATCCATGTTTCCCCTATGTGGTGATCTGATCTCGCTTGCTTTCAAGGCACATGCAGGCCTTGGAATCCACTTGGTTTTTGGAGAAGATAATGGTGAAAGCCAAAGTATTTTTGTGGACTAACTTTTTTTCAGACTTCAGCGTGATAATTATTAAGCCAGTGATCAATCTTAGCATGAGAGAGTAAAGAAACATCAACCATTTTTGTCTGCATAGTTTTAGTAAGAGGCAAGTGTGTGAGATAAAAACACAAGAAAATCGAGAAGCTAGAAGAATACCGAAATGCTCTTCTGACCAGAAGAATATGAGTTAAAACAGAGATGAATGATTTATCAATAGTACCTGAATGGGGAAAAATGTAAGCTTCTCAAATCCAAGGTATTTACAACCACCAAAGCGGTTCGGTGTTTCAGCATCTTTTACATGAAGGAGATTCTGCAAAAGCAAGCCATATAATTGTTAATTGATCTGATGTATCTTATAACGACTATCATGGACTGGTGACCAAGCCGCACCTCAATCCTGATTCCAAAAGCATGGTCTTCATAATATCCAGGTTTATTGCTTATTATCATACCATTCTGAAGAGGGGTCATGTTTCCATACCGAAAGCTAATACTTTGAGGATCTTCATGCACATTGAGGGAATTGCATCACCAACACTGTGTCATGCATGTCCCTGTTAAGCAGAAAAATGGATCAACATGAATTCCTTCAAAAAATTTGTTCTGTGAAGAAATGTCAATGTGCATAAAGGTCATTATAAATTGAGCTGAGAGTTCGACAGAAGGAGAGAGAGGAGGATGAGAGAGCCGTGACCAGAGATAATTTAGAGGGATCCATGTGTTTCTCTGGCAACATATTTCCTCCAGTGTTGTGCATACAATCCGAGTCCATCTCACCATCCACGACACCCCAATAGGTTAGGTCAACAGAAAATCTTCTGCCGGTGAACTAAACAGCCGATTTCCCGGCGACAGTAAACTAGAGAGGGGAGAGAGGAGAGCGAGTAAGACGGAGAAGAGATGACATAGAAACAAGATGATTGGAGTGGTGAAGAAGAGGAAAAGGTTGAAGAAGATGACGATAGCAGATGAAGAAGAGAAAAGTTCGCGGTGGCTCACTACCGTCTCCGACACCGGAGGAGAATGCATATCACGGGAAAAAAAATTCTCCTTTTTAAATGAATTTTGTGAAATTAGGGTGTAATTATTTGGGTATAAGATGTATATGGATCAGATCTGAATCGGGTCATCGAGTTTGGGTGGGTAAATTGTGGTTGAATTGGTAATATTGTTGATGTATAAGGAGAATCAAGATATTTCCACGATTTTTAGTATTAAAACAAAATCAAAATGAAATTAATTATCATAAAGGTGGCATATGAGAATAACTTTCCCAAAAAAGTGGCTTTTGAGCAATTATTCCTCGTCAGATCTAGCTTTTTTTCCTTCTTTTTTTCATTGTTTCTGTTTTATGCAGTTTTGTCCTAAATTGACGGATTTTTTCACAAAAGAAATTTGAAAACTTTATAAATATTTTCTACCACTTTCGTTTTTAGCATTCATTTCAAACTTAATTTTTAGAGTTCTGATTTTAACTAAACGATCAATAAGTTTGCTATGAAATATTCATTAATCTGGCACTGTAGAAGCATTAATATACAAACTCTACTTAATATATATTAAAATTTCTCTCTCCAGCCGACGGAAATAATCCGTTTCTTCCCTTGCCGGCAAATCTATCTCTTCTCTGATCTCCCTCGCCGGCGCGCGTGGTGGCTCACCGCCGCCGGCGGAGGGACCCCAGTACTCCGTTTCGTCTTTGCCTTCTTTTTGTTTTTTAGTTTTTCCCCCTCGGCTGGTGGTGGTCTCCGGTGTTGCTCTTTTGCGGTGGGCTTGGTGGGGCTTTGAGACGGTGGCTTTCTCGGTTTGCTCTTCCCTGCGGCGGGCCTCGGTTTCTCCTTCCTTCGGTTTGGGCGTGTGAGGACATCGACCGGCTTTAGGTGGGAGTTTCTAAGATCTGGCCATTTAGCCTTCGTGGTTGTCTCCGGTGGTTATTGAGCTCTCGGCTCGTGTTTTCGCTCAGTAGATGTGGTCTCCGGTTCTGTTTCCGATCTAGGAAGCGAGGTGGATTGAGGGTAGTGGTGTGGGGCGGCTACTCGTCCCGGTTCTGTGAGGACGTGGACCGGCGAGGATCCTCCTTAGGCCCTCCTTCGTGAAACCTGAGTCTTTTCTTGGGAGGTTATGTCGTTGACCTGATGTTGCGATGTAGCTCGGCGGTGAGTTGGCTCTAGGATGAAAGGGATGTCGGACATCATCGGTAGTTGTAAAGGTGAAGCCTTGAGGAGGGCGGATCTATGAAACGGAGGTTTTCGACGGTGTTTCTTCTCTCCTATCAGCCTTTCCTCCCTCTTCGTTGTGTTCTCGGCAAGGCGGATTGGTCAACAGCGACTGCTCTCGGAGACCTCTGCTTCCCGATCATGGGGGGATGGTTTCAAGCGGTTTGGTTTTTGCTACTTTTAATAAATAAATTGTTTCTTTTGTTTCGTGGTCTCGGAGTGGCGTCTTTGCATCCGGGTTTTCGGCGGTCCGCGGTGGTGGTTTTTTCGTGAGGCTGTAGATAGAAAGATCGTCATATCGAACCGTCTGTTGTAAAGGTGAAGTTAGAAGACGGCGGATCTATGAAACGGAGGTTTTTTAGCGGCGTTCCTTTGTTTTCAACGGCTTCTCCTCACTTTCCGCTGGGAGACTTTGTAGCGGGACGGAATCTCCGGCTCCGGCGGAGTTAACCGGTCCGATGGAGCTCATTCCTACAAGCCCGATTAGGCGTTTGTTGTTTATTTTCAGGTTTTAAGACGGCTCGTGACGGCGTCATTGCCTCGGGGTCCTCGTATCAGCGGAAACATTTCGGGAAGGAGTATGGTGACCACCCGTCCTTTGCTGCTATCCCATCAGAGTGGAGATTCGAATCCACCCTCCCTCGAGTTGGGCTTCTCCCTTCGCGATGGGTCCCTCAAGAAAGTATCTCACCTCGGTAAGCTATTTTTCTTATGTAAGGGATTGGCTACTGGGTCGGCTTTTGTGACCCAGTTACCATGTAAGTCAGACCCGGTCGGTGATGTATTTTTTACCTCATCGGCTCTACTTGATTTAATGAAATGGAAAGTTGAAAAAAAAAAAATATATATATATATACCATTTGGTAGTAAAGGGATTTCCACATGAAATATTTATCAAAAGATAAAAAAAAAATTACTTTTATTTTGCACTGGTTTGAACTAATTAACGCTTTTGGAAAGAAACATTTATTAATAAATTTTGTTTCCTTTTTTAATGTGTAAATTTGTAGTGAGATATTTTTTTCAGATTATTAATTAATATTCCGAATATAGGGCTTTGGTTAATTGACCAATTTAATTAACGTGGAACTGGAAACTCAGTTCTCTTCTTGTGACTAAAAAGAAATAAATAAAAGAAAGCTCTGGTTCGCGAATCTGAGGTTCATGCTAATCCAATCTCTCCGTCGAGCTCAGGTAGGAGTTGTATTCACTTGTATCTGGATTTTCGAGGGTTTAGTAAAGTTTCCTCTTCCGATTTCGCCTTGTTTTTCTACGATCCTCTTGTCTATACTTGTTGCTTTAACCGTTGTTCAATCTTATGTACTCCCCTCTCACTACCTTTTCGATTTAGCTGCTGTAGATATGTTCATTTTCACGCAATTCAACTTCATTACACATTTGTTTGTTCTTGTCTAATTTTAGGCTCTGAGGTAAGCTCTTTCTTGAAATTGGAAGAGAGTGAGTTTCGGAATTAGGATGGGAGAGAAGGGGCATTACGTGCCGCCGCCTTACATTCCATTAAGACAGTCGGATGCTGATGCAGAAGTAACCACCACTCCAAACCTCGAAGTTGCTTTTCCTGGAGCAGCCACAAGGGGTGATCCGATATTGTGGTCGTCTGGTGTATGCGCTTGCTTCGACGATATGCAGAGCTGTATGCTACTACTCTCTGTTTGATTTTACTACACGAACCAAATTTGTTAAAGGTGCCTCTTTGAATTGACCTGTGGAATATGTCTATTTTGACTTATGTTTCTTACAGTAATAGTTCTTGTTAGAGGCTATTGGTAATATAGAAGCATAGCCAAGTTCATTTCTTGAATATGTTGGGGAAGAAATTTAGATTTAGGTGTATAAGCTTTGGTGCAGTAAATTTTACCGCATTTTGCTTGCGTGTTTATGTTTTGAGCTTCTTTTGTGCTATACTTCTCTTGGACACAAATATGTTATGTTGTCTACGGTGAAGAACATTAGAAAATGATTTGAGAAGAGCATGGGAACTTACTGAAGTTTTGTTTCGGATGCACAGGTTTTATAGGTTTGTTCTGTCCATGTTATATCTTTGGCAAAAACGCAGAGTTGCTGGGCTCTGGAACATTTGCAGGACCCTGCTTAACCCATTGCATTTCATGGGCTCTTGTTAACACCATTTGCTGCTTTGCAACCAATGGCATGTTGCTCGGTCTACCAGGATGCTTTGTGTCATGCTATGCTTGTGGATACCGCACATCATTAAGAGCCAAGTACAACTTACAGGTAGAAAGTGGCTCAAATTGCAACATGTGTGGGATATCATATTCTTGCTTCTAACCGGCTGAGTTTATGTACCATTCTTTGTTGCAGGAGGCCCCATGTGGGGACTTTGTAACACACTTCTTCTGTCACTTGTGCGCCGTTTGCCAAGAATACAGGGAGATCCGAGAACGTAGCAGCGGCTCAAATACGCCCGATATGAAGATGGCTATTACCGACGCCCCTTTAGCTCAAACCATGGAATCAGCTAATTGATCACTTTTGTCTCGTTGAGTTTTCAGTTTCTTTTGTAGAAGACATTTTTTCTTGTCATCGACTTTTGCAATGTATTTCAGAAGTTTGATGAGTAAAGTAAGACTTTCTAAGGTTATAAAGTTTATAAAGGTAAAAAAAAAGTTACAGCATTCGGATTCTACATCTTGAAACAAAAAACCGGAAAACGGAAATAGCTAAAGATATTACTTGATTCCAAAGAGCAGACAGCTATTTATTCTTTTACATACAGAGCTATAGGAGAGAATAATGCTGAAACATGTTTCAAGCCTGAAAAGTCTTTTAAGTGGTCACAAGATGAGGAGCTCCTGATCGAGGTAGGACACAAGAGTATGTTACATACTTTGCACTGTCCAGAAGTACCACAACAAAAACTCGGGACAGTGATTTTGGTCCCCCAATCATCCCATCGATATCTCCATCACCACCTTCTCTGGGATCAACAAGCACAGATACAACCATTGATGAGGCGGGCTTGATTTCTTTGCTAGGGCTGTTTCTTTGGTGCTCTTTGGTGAAGTTAAAATCTGATCCTGGTAGTGGAATAGGGAGACCACGAAGGGTTCTTCTATTCTTCCGGCTGTGTGTGTCTGTGGCGTTCTTACTTTGTTCAGCAGAGACATTGGTTGCTGGAGATGCAGGAATAATGGCTCCAGAGGTTGAGGAGACATCGAACTGAAATACTTCAGTGCACATCCCGGAGCTAAACATTGGCCCTACAATGGAGTCATATAACGAAAACAGGTTATTTTATACTGAGCACAAAAACCCAAAAGCTACTATGCCTCTAGCTTCTGCAGAGAAGAACTAAGAAAGTTTTAATATAAACACTTGATCCAATCTTTTCAATTTCTATAAATAACTATTTCACACGTTACTCATTAGTGTTTACTGTTTACTGTTTAGCATCTATCTAGATTATGTTATGCATCTACTCTTCACTGGAGAATAATTGAAGGTAAGTTCAATGTCATAGTTGTTCTAGTGTCATGAACAAAGATATGATAAGGACTAGTAGACCTCAATACCTTCCTACATAATAAAGTCAAGGGAACCGAAAGTAACATCAGAAACCCATGATTACCTGCAACACCTTCACGAAACCATTGCTGCATTTCACCATTGGCTGCTTTTGTTTTGATTTGGTCTTTCAGAGTATCAGCAGCCCCAGAGGATAAAGCTTTCTGTTTTTCAGTCTTAGATCTATAGAGATGCTTAGCCATATCCTCGATTCTTCCCACGTCAGGTAGAGGCAGTGCAGGGGAATAATCTTTAGGAATCACCAAGTCAGCTTTCCTCTCATTTGATTCGGAAGCCTTTCGTGAAGCCACGGCTTTCTCACTCGCCAATATAGAATTAATAATCAAATTCCCATCAATCTTCACAAGCTTGTCATTCCTGGGAACAAAGAGTGATGCAACTAGAGGCTCACTACCATTTCCAGGAGGTGCAGAGCTCTCTGTTGCAGATATATTTATTCCTGGTCTTCGATCAGAATCTCTCCCGCAATGCATCCCGTTACTATTAGAAACCCCAGTACCAGCACCACTACGAGACGTATCCAAAACTCTATCCCTATGCTGGTTATAAATCTGGTCAGTAACATAATTAGACCTATAGTTCCCATAAAAGGCACCACTAATTCCTCCATAATTAACGTTCACAATCGGAGCCAATGCACCAAACAAAAATAGACAAAACAGAAGACCCAGAAAACTAATACTGGCGACCTTCTTGGTCTTAGCTTCACTCTTCTTACTCTCGGACTTCTTTGCCTTGGATGTTCCAAGGGGATTATGTGGTTTCAACCTAGGAATGGGAATCAGAGGCACTTGAGACCCTTGTTGCTTCACCATATAAGGCGGACAAGGCATCCATGGATAAGGCATTGGTGCCATCGGCGGATACATTCCCATCGGAGGTGGTGGATGATGCGGCGGGCACATTCCATTTCCACCCAATTGCTGCCTTAAAGTGGCATTCTCAGCCATGAAATACGATATCTTACCGTTCAAATCCGTTATAGTAGAATGCATATTCCTAACCTTCTCCTCAAGCTCCTCGACGTAATGTTTCTTCCTCTGCCTCGAAAGCTGCGCGCTTTCACGGTTTCTCATCAGTCTCGCTCTCTTTTTCTCATCTTCTTCACCGGTGACAGCACTTGCGTCTGCATCCTCGCCCGATCTCCTGTACTTACTGTTCCTAGATTCGTCACTCATATCCTCTTCGATCTCTTTCTTCCTCTTGGTCGTCGCAGCTTCTTCCACCTTAACCTTCTGGTCGACCACGACGTTTCCTGATTTAGGCGAGGATTCGTTTGTAGCTTCCGAGACATCAGAAGCGCAATTGCCCGAGCCCTGAGACGACAATGGAGTGGGTAGATCCAAGGTACGGTCAGCACCGGAGCATCGATCGTCGGAATCCCTGGGAGAATCCCGGTTGCAGCATCCCGAAGTGGTGGTACTCTTATCGGCATCTTTGGGAAGACAATCTCCGGAAATTCCAGAGCCTTGAGACTCGGGAGTAAAATCTCCAAAGTGCTCTTGATTAGACGCATTGATAGGGATGAGGAAAGTTTCGTTCTCAGCGGGAAAGTAGAGGTCGTCCATTCCGTCGAAAGTGAGCTCGAATTCACCGTCGCCATCAACAGGAAACCCCAGATCGGACATCAGGTCAGCGATCGGAATCTGATCGGAGCCGGAATGGAAAAATGGGTCGAATGGAGGGATGGAGATGGAATCGAAGTCGGAAGGAGGGAGGGTAGAATTAGGGTCGGGAGCAGATGGAGGCTCCTCCGTAATTGGTTCAGTCATTGTATTGAGTTTTAGGGTTAGGGTTCCGAATTGAGAGATTCAACGAAGGAGAAGAAAAGGGGTTATGCGGTGGAAATGCACGGGAAGAGGACGGGGGTTTAAAGACACAAGGAAGCTGCCTTCTTCCTTCTCTCCCGACTTCGGCGCGTGGGCTCACGCTCCGAAATCGCACTCGCTAGCTTACTACTATTGATGATGGAACCAAAATCCAAATTACATCTCTTTCCAAAAACAAATCATATATCAACAAGATAAAGCGTCTACCAAAAAATAGGGAAGTTATTTTAAATAAATATACTTCTACTATATTACTAGCTATAAACTTTTGTGTGATGTGCTAGTAGGTTTTCTAATGTTTTAAAAAATATTATTAATGTTTAATTAATAAAAATAATAGTAATTCTAATCTAAATATTATTAAGCTATACAATTTCAAGTGATTGGCATAATATTTTATTTGATTTATTGAACAAATAGCAGGTTTCATTTATTGGTTTTTATAGTAGGATTCAATGCAAATACATAATATATAGAAAACAGTTTACGTAATTACTATGTATCAATTTTTTCGTGATTTTGTTATTTTTGTAATTTCTGTTTTTGTTAAAGAAAATTATTCTGGAATGCACATTTTGAGTTATGTATTACATGATAAGGCATTTTCAACTCTTAAGACACTTTCTTAGATGCAATAGATAATTTTACCTTTATGTATATAACTCATCTCTTTTTTTACTCTCTCTCTCTCCTTAAACCACTTATTTATTTTATATTTCTTTTTTTTTACCTCATCTCTCTCACATCTCTCTCTTTTACCCCACCTGATTTATTTTCTATTTTTTTATAATGTGAAAGACATAAAACAATTTATTTGGTAACAATGATAATTTTTTTTATTCTACATTTTAAGATCTATTTTGCTATAGTTTTGATTCGAAAAAAAAACAAGAAATCTAAACATATGAAATCGAGATCGACGTGGACATGAAAACGTGGACAATTGTGTGTAGACAGATAAGAATCTCGTATTGTTAGTGTGGATGGTCATGTGTGGATAATACTTTACTGATGGTCATGTGTGGATGGTCATGTGTAGATATAGTTCTTGATATTTACAAGTAGATTTCTTGTTTCACATCAAAACTATAGCAAAATGGATCTTAAAATGTTGGTAAAATAGAATTATCATATATTGTTTCCAGAAAATTGTTTTATGTCTTTCACATTATAAAAAAATAGAAAACAAATCAAGTGGGGTAATATTTATTTTACTCTAATTTTTGATTTTCTAGTGTGGATGGTCATGTGTGGATGGTCATGTGTGGATGATCATGTGTAGATATAGTTCTTGATATTTACAAGTAGATTTCTTGTTTCACATCAAAACTATAACAAAATGGATCTTAAAATGTTGGAAAAATAGAATTATCATATATTGTTTCCAGAAAATTGTTTTATGTCTTTCACATTATAAAAAAAATAGAAAACAAATCAATGGGTAATAATTATTGTACTCTAATTTTTGATTTTCTAGTGTGGATTGTCATGTCTGGATAATACCTTACTGATGGTCATGTGTAGATGTAGTTCTTGATATTTACAAGTAGATTTCTTGTTTCACATCAAAACTATAGCAAAATGGATCTTAAAATGTTGGAAAAATAGAATTATCATATATTTTTTACAGAAATTTGTTTTATGTCTTTCACGTTATAAAAAAAATAGAAAACAAATCAAGTGGGGTAATTTGGTTTATTGGTTTAAGGATAGAGAGAGATGTAAGAGAAAAATAGAGAGATGCGTAAGAGAAAAAGAGAGATCAAGAAGAAGCAAAGTAATAAAAGAAAAATTAACATAAGGACAAAATTGGGTTTTCACACGTATGAACAGTTAAAAAGAGGCTTTAAGAGTCAAATGTGTCTTATTTTATAACAAAAGTGACAAATGTGCCTTAGTGTAATTCACCCTTTTTGTTATTACTTTTTTGTTTTTGCAATCGTCATCTCTATTTCAACAACATCAGGATACATAAATCCAAAGTCGAATGGGTTTGAAACAACAAAGATGGTCTGAGTTCTTCACCATACACATTATCTCTACAAATGTTTTTGTACCAAACTATTTGTTTCGTAAGTGCATGAAGGAGCTACAAGAGTATAGCAGAGCATATGCATTGGTTTGACGTTCTTCTTAGCTTGGTAAGTTGACTTTTCGGGTCTCTAGCTTTGAAACAAAACACCACCAAATGAATAGCTTTAATTATTTTTGATTTTTGTAGGTGCTTGAAATATTATTTAGATCTTGTGGAAGAAAACAGCGAGTGTAAACACAAGCGCTAGAGGAAGAGCGTGTGGAAGTAGGTGACTATCTACGTGTTAAAGCACGTTGACTGCATTTTGTTGGAGTGAAGGAAGGGTTTTTGTTTTTGCCTCTCTCTTTTATGATCGAAACCCTTAAAATAATGCTATCTTATCGCTTCACTTTTCCAACTGTGTGTCGTTTTTGAGTCTCTTTTCCGTCACGCATGTCTCCTCTCCTCTGCTTCGCTTATCATTGCGTCTCTCTCTCTCTCTCTCTCTCTCTCTCTCTCTCTCTCTCTCTCTCTCTCTCTCTCTCTCTCATCTCACACTATTTGTCTACAATTAATTACAGATCACAAGAGTTTTCGTAAGGGAAAAAAACTTGTTTTGTCATATTGTTTTTAGGAGGCTTCCACTGTCGTTGTGTAGAAGTAGAACTATCATAATCTTCCATGTTAATTTGTTATTTAACGCGTAAAATTGAAAAACATGTCATTTTTATAAGGGTGTGTCAAATATTTGGAATCCAAGATCTGACCCGATTATCTCCAAAACTTAGGGTATGTAGGAAAGTTACATATCCACTTTTCTTAACCCATAATATATTGGCGTTTGTGCATGGCTGATGAATGAATTGTTAGTAAGACATCGAAATTTTAGTATTCTAATAAGTACTCTATAGTGGACAAATGTATTCAACTTAGACCATTTAGAGATATGATATTTGAGTTCGGTAATCATTTTTTTATTTATAAAGGGCCTGAGTTCGGTAATCATTAATAAACGTGTCTCATTCTAGAGCTGATCTTCGTATTTAATGAATGAAAAACAAGTTTACTGTCTAAAGCGGTAGTTCTTTTTGTTAATTTTTTTTCAATCAAGAAACTCTAAGACCCAAAAAAAAAGAATGGATCAAATGTAAAAAGAACGATTCTTAGAGTATTTTGTACGGGTCTGAAATCAATAATATGATTTGTTTTCACATTTTCCAAGTCGTCTCATCGATCTAGAAAAAAAACCAATTAATGGCAAATCATACAAATGCGTTATATGAATTTAATATTTCACTCACATTACTTAATTATTCTCCAAGACCATCTCTAATGTATTATTCTATTTTTTTACTCTAAAATAGAGTTGAGTTTTGCTCCAATGTATTACTCTATTTTTCACTCAAAAAATGAATATTATATGGTATATTCTATTTCTATTTTATTATAAATATCATTTATTTATAAGAAATTACAATTTAACCCTACTTATATTTTTTTTCTTTCAAAAACTTCCATAAATTATGATTTTATTTAAATTTAATATTTATTACATAAGAAAAATTACATTACATCATATAAAAATAATAAAACATATAGGACTTTGGTTTAAACATCACCATTACTGTATTTTTTCCATAAATGATCAATTAATGCATTTTGAAGAAAAAAATGAGCTTCTCTATCTTTGATTTTTCTAAATTGACCAAGAAATTCTTCGAACCGAATATCATCATCCTATGGAGGTGGAACTTCTCTTCCAACTTCAATTGGTGCATCGAGATCACGCTCATCCTCGATTATACATGTAGTCATTATATCATGTAGCACATTTTTTTTCTTCCAAAAACGTACTGGTCTTTTAACTTTAAAAAATATTATAATAAAGTAATTTAAATGTAAAATTGATTTTATTGTATTTAAATATTATAATTATTATTTGTTTCACAAAGATATAAAAATTAAAGGACCATTCTATAAATAAAAAAGTTCAACTGTAAAATAGAGTGAGAAATAGAGTTACTCTAAAAATAGAGTAAAAAATAGAGTTACTCTATTTTAGAGTGAGAAATAGAGTAGGGTTGGAGATGCCCTAAGACCATCTCCAATGTATTGCTCTATTTTTTACTCTAAAATAGAGCAACTCTATTTTGGAGTTGAGTTTTATTCCAATACCACTCTATTTTAGAGTTAAAAATAGAGTCATGAACAAAAAAAATAAAGTTGACTCTAAATATAGAGCCAAATATTAAAAACTCTATTTTTGACTCTAAAATAAAGTTGGGTTGGAGAAGAATTGACTCTAAAATAGAGTTTGGAGCAAAAAGTAGAGATTGGTTGGAGATGCCCTAAGAAACCTTTTGGCATAATCAAATTTGACGTGAAGGCTACAGTTCGAGATGGTTGATGCCACCAAGATAGATATTGTTCTAGACCATAGTTGGTTGGAGTCCATTCTGGATCCGGTGCGTGGAAAAAGCATGGAAGATAAAGAGCAATATTACATTCATGTTAGGTTTAATTCTTATTTTGTTGAATAATATATCTTATTATATAACGAATTATTTGGAAATATAGGATAAATAATCAGGAGCTCTCTCTAGACAATAGGAGATGCTCCAGAAAATCCATTTTTTATTTATTTAAATGTTAATTTTTGTACCAATTTTAAGATTTGTAACATCGATTACAAAAATAACTAAAAAAACAAAAAGATTGAAAACTACAAACAAAGACAAAGAACAACATGAAACAAAGAAACAGACAAAAAAACAAGCAAGCTAAGAACACATCTCGGGATACCAAGAAGATCCTCGACGAAGAAACACCGATTCCGAACACGAATCTTGGAAATTTACATTTGCAATTCCATAGAAATCGAGTTCTCATTATCGTTACTACGAGCAACTGCATTCGAAGCAAGTCTTTAAACCTCGCAAGTAGCAGTGTCTACATCTTCTCCGAAGACAAACACAAAAACAGAACCGTTCCAAATGATAGCTTTCCGAACTGGCCAAACATTTTGGAGGCCTAAACCATATGATGAAAATTTGGTTCTTTTTCAATGAAAATATGTGTGCATTTAATATTTATTTTTGATTATTTTATATATTTTTTTACTTTAATATATTAGCCAATTTAAATTAGAAATTTTAAAAGGGGATTTGTAAAATAGTCTGCAAAAAAAAAGTCATGGAAACCTTTAAAAAAAAATTAAACTTAAGTAATTTTTTTAATAGAGAGGCCCATCAAAAAAAAAAATATTTCATTGTTTAGTTACAAACTTACAATTATACTTTCGGTGAAAAAACCACATAAATCGATTAAAGTATTAAAAAAAATATTAAAGTGGAAAATATGATATAAAAATAGTCTTCCCTGTCCTTTGGGGTTTGAGGGAGAGATAAGATTTGCATCTAAACACAGCGTTCCTCTTCTCTCTCGTCCCCGATGCTTCGATTTCAATCATCTTCTTCCTCTTCCTCTTGATTTTCTTCTTCTCTTTTGCTGCTGGAGAAAAGGATCAATGGAAAGAGGAAGCAAGGACCCTGGAGGAGTTTCTAGAGATATCCATCCATCTCTCATGGGCACATCCTCTCTCGCAGAAACAGGTTTTGCGGTTATGGCCGAGAAGGGATTCACGGTGGATCCTTTTTTGGTTGAGGCTCTTCAAAACCCTCGACATCGTCTCACGAGTAAGCATCCCCGTTTGGTCTTGTCTCCGATTCATCTCAATTGGTATGAGGATTGTTGATTCTCTGGATAGAGGGCCTAGGTTGATTCCTAGGAATATTTATCTTCTTGTGTTATTGAAGTTGGAAGCTTACTTAGCAGAGGATCCATGTCAGACCTCAAAACTAGGAAAGTGATTTTGTAAACGGGGTTTCTGCAATAACAATGTTTCTAACTTGATGTTCTGTTTTTATATGTGAGATTATTTAGTGTTTGAGTTGTTTCTCCTTGATAAAATTCATCATGCTTCTTCTTAAGTTATCTGATTCTGCTTGTAGTACTGGCTGGCTGGTGCCCATCTCATGGACTTTTCTTTCCTTCATCGTTTTCTCAGCCATTTTTTGTTGTTCTTGTTATGACAGTCTTGCGGATGGAATTTGATATTCAGAGGTTCTTGCAGAGCCCTGATCAGCAGCAATTCGAGCTCCAGCATTTCCCAACATCATACCTCCGCCTTGCGGCCCATCGTGTTGCTAACCACTATGGACTAATTACATGGGTTCAAGATAGCGGTGCAGATGGTAACGGGAGCAGGATTCTCGTGACTAAATCAACTGAGAGCAGACTTCCTGCTGTTCGACTATCTGAAATCCCTGCTAAACAATCAGAAATTGGCAAGTTCGAGCCCATGAAAATTGCTATAAAGCCCCGGCCTTGTAAAGGAATGGAAGCTGGTGAACTTGAAAAGAAGGGTGGTACTCTGAGAAGTGTCGAAGAGAGGAAAGAAGATTACGACAGGGCACGAGCACGCATATTTAACGGTCTTGCTAGCCTTAACTGCGATGATGCTTCATCTGAAACTAATCCTTGGAGGTTGAAATGTAGTCCTAGCATAGAGGAAAATCAAGTTTTGAAAAATGGTAACATCGAGACAGACAAGAACCATATCCCCAGGGAGAGCATTCCAGCATCCCGTGTTGCAATTCTCAGAGACAGAGAGAAAGATCGGTATGACCCTGACTATGACCGCAGCTATGGAAGGTATGTAAAACCCCCATTAAAATTGCTTGTGGATAACAAGGAATGCTTAAAATAATTCTTTTGTGGGTTTACAGGTACAACAGGAACCTCCCAGTGGATCAAAATGTCTGCATGGCACACTTTAGCAACATTCAGAAAATGGGGACTCCGATCTATGATATGGGATTTAGCGGATATAGTCAAAACCCAAGTGCTCCCGGTTCTCTGAGCTTGGGACCACACACTGTTATGAGTCCCTACATCACCACGGGTTTGAACCACCCTTCAAGGGATGCTGCAATGTATATGCAATGGCCAAATGCAGCAGCTGTGATGTATACTCATTCGTATGACCACTTTAGAAATGCACCTTTTCAGGTAATAAACAAGTTTTTGCCTCTCTTTTTTTCACTCTTTTTCTTTTACCATTTTTGTTTCAATTGTGTAAATGTTGTTGACCTTCCTCTACAAATGTTCTTTTCTAGTAAACGCCTTACCACAATGAAAGACTAAAGAGGGAAAGTGGATTTTACAACATCTTAATTGATACTTAGTGATTAATACGTGTTTTGTACTATTTTTTTTCCTGCAGGCGCAGTTCTGCCCACAACCCCTTAGCTTCGACTACATGCAGTACCGGTAATTGCTTAGGGATTTGTGTTATCCAAATTTTGAGACAGTTGTAATGACGAATATAGAACAAAAACTCTTTTGTCATTGCGGTCTTTTTTGTTTTTTGTTTTTATTAACTATGTTATGCTTCAGCGTTTAGAATTTTACGTAATTTTATCACTTAATTGGAAATCAAGGGAAACAAAACGACACGTAATGAAAATTGGAGTTGTTCAGGGAAAGTTTATTAAAATAACACTCGATCGATTCTACTGAATGCAAATGGTAAACATCATACAAACAATGAGTTAAATCGTTTGTGTAAAAAAAAATATACACTAACAATACATTATTAAACCTGAAGAAAAATGCAAATTACAGAGATAATCCACAAGCCTTGAACATTATTATTGTTGATTCCATAATAAAATAATTTAATTTCCCGCAGGGAAGAGCTTAAGAATCTTCATGCCACCATCTCCATGACCACATTGGGAACCTTGATACATGAGATTACGAACCACTTGGTTTTGCTGAGTAATCGCATGTTTCCCCAAATACGGATTCATCAAGTACTCCGAGTTCACCCGAACAGGGCTGAGGAAATGCGCCGGAACCGGCGAGCTCGCGAAGAGTCGATCGGTGGCCGAGTCGGAGACGATGACGTGTCCTCCGGAGATTACGTTACCGTTCCCGCCCTGCATTCTCCTGAGGTAAAGACGGTATTTCTGGAGATGACTTGCTACGTTCTCTCTCGTCAGTCCTTCGACGCACATCAGCTGCATTATCGTCTTGGGGACTGCGTTTTTGATCCCTAAATGTCCAACCGCCTCCACGAATCGCTTGTGCAGCTGAGGCGTCCAGACTAAACGCGGTCGTTTCAGCGTCCTCGCTGGCTCCTCCCCTGAACCGAGATCCGTCGAATCGCCGCCGAAATCCGAATTCATCATCATCGGCGGCGGAGTGGCGACTGGTTGAAGCTTCTGGTGATAATTCCCGGCGGTTTTCTTCGATCCGCCGTGGTTATTGGGACTTCCGATTTGGAAAGCGAGGGCTAGATGAGGAGTGATTAGGGTTTGAGAGATAGGTATGAGCTCTTCCGGCGACGGGAGCTCCTCCTCCCATCTGACGAACCAATTGGGATTAGCCTCTCTCATCGGAACGGTATGTTTGTGACGGAGGAGAGGAGAGAGAGAGGCTCCTCTCAAGGTGGATGTTATGAGGAAGAAGAGAACAAAGTAGTTGCAAAGTAGTAAGAGTTGTCAAGTTTTCTAAATATATATGGAGGAAAGAGAGTGATTGGCTGATTCCTTTTCTCTCGGATAATGTGTTTATTGGAGTTCTGGATCGGACTAAATTGATACTTCTTTCTTTTTACCAAAAAATACTACAAAAATAAATAATACGAAACAGAAAAGTTGAAAAATCATAAGTAGTAAAAAATGGTGTGAGCATATCTGTCATTGTCATGTAATGGTTCGGTTCATGGCGTCCAAATTGCCAGTTTTGTGTTCCATGCGAAATGTTTGCCTCAAGTTCTTTTTTTGGATTTATTTATTTCTTTTATTTTTGTGACCATCTTGTGATTATTCTTATTTGAAATAAATACTAATAGATGAGGTGTAGAGTATTTAATTTCTGTAAGTAGCATATATAGGGATGTCAATCGGGCTGGCCTGGCCCGGCTCGAAACCCGTAAAGTCTGCATATATTTGAGCTCGGCCCGAAAAAAAATCGGACCTATATTCTAAAGCCCGGCCCGGCCCGGACAGGGCTCTAGGGCTTTTTGGGCTTTTTCGGGTTTTTTTTAACAAACACAAAAAATCACAATTCTCAATTGAAAAATAATTAAAACAAAATATTTATCAAAATAAATCTAAATTTAAATGTATTATATCAAATCCAATTAAATTTAAAAGCAAAAGTTTGACTAAAAAACAAATAAAATTCAAATAATTTGTATTACTAAATAAAACATAAAATCAAAACACTTCAAATCTAGGTAGTAAAGTTCATATTAGAATCTCCTTCATCGTCTTCTAAATCTTCATCACCATCAAGAGCTACAAATAAAAAAAAGAGTAAAATAATATTAAGTTTGTAGAGGTATAAATCATATAGAAATGTCATTGAAAGTCTATAGATAAAGATTTTAAAAATATGAAGTAAATATAGATGAATGATAATGTTACATGGATCATGAAATGTAAACTCATCCAACCAAGTGCATGTACAAATCATTGCTTCAACGTTTCTTGGTAAAAGACGATTTCTATATTTATCCAAGACATGCGCACCAACATCAGTGATGCCACTGTAGTTATCGGAATGCTTAGAACATCACATGCCATACGAGCTAACTCACCATAATGTTGTGACTGACACTTCTACCATTATAAAACATCCATGTCTTCATAAAAAGTCAGTTCCAACATATCGTCTTCTAAGTATATAGTCAATTTAGACTTTCCTTCTTTTGGTACGTTTTTCATACGTTTTGAAATCATATGATAAGCGAACCTAAATTTAATAAGACATATGTAATCAAATAGTTTCGGGCTTTTCGGGCTAGTCTGAGCCTGCTGTTTTTCAGGGCCGGGCCGGGCCGGCCCTCGGACTTTGGCCCTAATTGACACCCATATATATATATATATATATATATATATATTTTTTTTTTAATCCGGAGGTAATTTCATGCCCATAGAGAGGCCGAGCCTAATCCCCTCTGGCCCATCATCATTTTCACGCAAGTCTAAAACTTGGTTTTAATTACATGGTTAGGTGGTCAAGAGTTAATGTGATAATTTCGCACCCAAAAAAATTTGATCTCTGACCTGGACCAACATAGTCGAATTTTTCTTGGATGGAAATCACTCCACTACAACAATTTGGTTAAGTAGCATATCTTCATTGTTAATTTAAAAATAAATAAAAATAAATCGCATAACGGCATACAAATGCGCCAATAGTTGAGCCGACATCATTTTATCAAAAGTCTATCAATAAACGAGGGCATAGAAAGCTCACGATAGAAAGAAGAAAATCTTAATCTATATTCAAATAATAATGTGTCCTTGATAACTATAACTCTGAATCTTTCGCTAAATTTTAAGAAGAATAGTTATTAATGATATGAAAAAAAACAAAGGAAGACGACAAAAACAGTTAAAGTTGATAATTGAAGGATTGGGTTTAACTTTTTGTTTTGTTCGGATCTGTCACTGTCACTGTCTTATGTGTTTCGGAGTTATGGTCCAAAGCCTCAGAAAGATTCTTGCCTTTCCACGTGACGCGTGTCTTCTCACGCTCTCATGTTGCGCGTGGGGTTATAGGAAACAGCACCCTGTCGTACAATTGGTCTGTCGTACGCATGAGATTCCACGCGCAGACATGGATTAGGTTAGGCAACTTTTTAATTGATTATTATATTAACTTCCATTTAGTGGGTTAACTGTCTCTTAGCCATGCGCGTATACTATACTTTTTTAAAAAAGCGTATACTATACTTTTTCCATTTAACTATCAATCTATGCTGAATCAAAAAAAAAAGTAATTTCTTTTTGTTTTCTTACTCTGGTATGTTTTTAAAAAATTGTATAAAGCGTTAACTATTTGTTATTTTGTAAGTCTAAATATCAATAATATTATTTTAGGTGTTTAATATATATTTTTGAAAATAAATATACAAAAACTTTAAAATTTACGTGTAGTGAAATATGGGATACATGAAAATTAAGTTCATTATATTGGAATCGTGTAATTCTATAAATAAACTATTAGATACATACTATAACAAAAAGGTATGGGTTGATAGTGGGACTTGTGCTGCAATCTGCATCTGCATTAACAAATAAATCAAAGAACCTTTTAGGTGTATAAATATGCAGTAGAGTAGTGTGAATGATTAAATATTCCAATTTTAGGTTCCAATTTTAGGTTCGGCGTGTGATGTGAAAATAAGGATGCTTATTCTGATAACTCGAATTTCTATTATTTAGTTTGAATCAAAAAGTGAAATTGAGTTCTAATTAATTTAAATAATTTTTAATATCTAAATATTAATATTTTTGTCTGAGCCTAACCGAAAGATTAAAAATTAATTTGAATCGAAACTAAAAATATATTAAATCTACTCAATCATTTTGAGTTATTCGTTTTTGTTTCTTTCTTTCAAAACTAAACAGTTGAAAAAAATATGATTTAAATTATTCGGTTGATCAGCAGTGGGTAGATTACTCGGTTGATGTATAAAACTTCTTAATATTTATGTAAAATCTAAAACATTTAACTATATGAAACATATGAAGTATTTTCTGCCTTTAATTATATCAAAATTTCAGAAAGAAAGCCGACGTTAAATGTATTAAAAAGTGATCTAGTGGCCAACCCTTGAGCACCATCGTGTATATTTTAGAAAACGAGACAATAAGGAATTTCTTCTGAAGTCACCAAGACAAGATCAGTTGTCCCCTTTATCTCAAATAATTGTAACTTACAAAAAAAAAAAAAAAACAGCAAATTACAAAGTTTTAAATTCTTAAAATCCGTGGGAGAAGGAGAATGATTTAAAGCGGGGAATCTTCTTTTGTTTTTTATTCTTTATTGAGGGAGAGAACAAGTTAATTCATGAGCCATGTGATGCCCATGTTTATTATACCCGCCTATATATATATATAGGTATCCTTTAGAATGATTATATAGGTATCCTTTAGATTGATTGACACCACCTATTAACCATTCAATCACATAGGATAAACACGGTAAGAGCACCCACATTGGTTTAAAATATTTGTGTCTTAAGCTGTGTCTCACATAAAAAAAAATATTAAAAGTAAGAGAAAGAAAGAGAAAATGAGACACAATGTCTTCCCTAAGACAAAGAGAGACACATGTCTCAACTTAAAAAAATACTAAAACATTAAAAATTATTTTTTTATTGTTTGAGACATAGGTATCCATTGTGGATGGTCTAATAACGTAAGGTTGAGGTTGTAAATGTTCAAACTAAACCTATTTGGTTTAGTTACCATCGTATACAGTAATTCAATTTCCACAATACATATGATATTTTTGGTCTATAACATGCATATAAAAAATCGTATAATTAAGTTATGTTTGTCTATGGTTGCTCAAACTAATAGTTTAACAAACAAACAATTACACATCTAGATCCAAAATATGATATAGCCATATAGGTAAATGCAAAATATCATAGGTATGAATGAGAGTAGAAAAAATAAAAATCGTAGATTTGCAAATTTCAGATTATGCCAGTGTGTGTATTAATTATAGGGATAATTATAAATTTAGAGCAAAAAACCAAGACTATTGTCCCTTTAGTACTTAATCCTTTACTATTGTCTCTTTAGTATTTATATTAATGTTAATCCAGTTTTACTCCTTAAATAATAATAGTTTTAAAAAAGCAAAATAAAATTTAAAATTGCTTTTGAAAATAATTTCTAAAAAAAAGAACATGAAAATGAAAATAAGTGGTGTAGAACATGATATCTTCTTAAAAGCATTGACCGGAACACTAAACCGTTTCCCCGGAGTTAGACCGGACAGCGAGAATAACGCCGGTAGAAATGGCGGAGACGGATTCGGTGACTGGTGAGAGATCGATTATTCTAGAAACTGCTTATCGACGGAGAGATGATAACACCACATCAGATTTAATTAGCTTCTAATTAACTCATGGTTAACACTTCAATTAGTATAAGGAGAGATTTTCTCGACAAGAAGAAGAAGAAGAAGAAGAAGAAGAAGAAGAAGTCACAGATTTTTGAGAAAGACCTGAGCTTCTCAAACTATCTGATCGTGACGAACTTATTGGTTCCATGTCTAGCCCAATGACTCTTCAAATCAATCGCATTCCCAAAGCTATAACCTTCACTTGCTAATTTAAGAACCTTCTTAAACGCTCCATGTCTATCTTCTTCTTTTTTTCACAAATCAATTGTGTGTGTGTTTTTATTTTTATCTTCTTTTTATGTTGTGACCATGAAGTCATGGGATGTGAGATATTACACGTTAG
>PKML01054787.1:7626-29405 GCA_002933935.1 Eutrema yunnanense
AACCCTCGAGTCTATCCACACAGAACTCGAGACCACCGCCAAAGGGCCAGTATCGATCGATACTCGCATGGTATCGATCGATACTCCCTGCGATTCACCACAACCACCGCGAGAACTCACCCAGAACTCGCCAGAACTACACACAGGCAGTATCAACAACAACATACTAACTTCTATGCTGACCTTTGGTCCCAACTCACCTTGAAACACGCTGGAACGAGCTTTAGAAGATCTCTCCCACTTCTCACCAACTCACGCCCCAAGCCAAGCTTCTCCCAAGCTCTCCTCCGAGCTTCTTACAAGCTCCAACCTCTCGATCTCGCAAGATCCAGCTCCGCAAAGCCTCTTCTCCCTTTCTCTCTTCTTCTCTCTCTCTCCCTCTCTTTCTCGACCCTTCTGTGGTCTTATCCTCCCAAGGATAACTTTTATACTTGAAAGAAGGTAGAGAAGAGGATAACCACTAGCGAACCCGGCCGGTATCGATCGATGCCTACCAGTATCGATCGATACTGCCCCCCTGGAATTAATTATTCTTCCTCCAATAATCAATTCCCGGAACACGGGCGCTACACTATAAAACGGACTTATATCATGGCTTAAAAGGGGTAAAAACCATGATATATCAACTCCCCCATACTTAGCCTTTGCTTGCCCTCAAGCAAAACAGAAAACTAAACCAGAGAAAGAGGTTTGAAAACGTAGAGACTCACGTGTTCTTGAAACGCTGCAATGACCATTTTCCCAAGCACACAAATGTCACCTAACCAGCTTTTTGATCTAACCACCATGTACTTCTCCGTAGACATTCGCAGCTTCCCAGACTACACTCATTATCTCACAGCATTGTTCAATTAAGCCATCCTCGCCAGTTTCATCGCTGTGATTAATACCAAGAACCTTCTAGATTCTTTTCCATACAATATCATAACAAGGAACCACCCTTTTTCTTACTTTTTGTATCACTTTCTCTCCCCCATACTTATTTCTTATTATGTTTTTTTTTTCAGCTTTGCATATACACATCAAGGTCTGAAACGCGAGTACTGATGGTGTTTGCCACCTAATCCCCGGTTCTTCCCTCTCAATGTATCAAAGGATGTAGGCGAATAATGGCATCATAGGAAAATCCTAGCCTCGTTTCCAATCCTTTGTGTAATCATTTCCTCTTAAGTAGAATAATGAGATCGCTGAAAATTTTACTAACCCTCTACTCCGAAGAAAATCATTTCAATATTTTATGCTCTTATTTATCAACTTATAACAGGGGAAAAAGATACCATAACTCTAAACACATGGGTTCCTTTATCATATATGAATGATGAATCAAGCTCTAAAAACACTAACCACATTGATGAAATGCAAAAATTTGGCTCAAGCTTCAGAAGAACTCTGCTGGAGACATGGATGTTTTCTAGTCAACTGTCAGTCTTTGGATTTTTCATTAGTCGATCTAGAACCGATCCTGTAACACTGTGCACTCAAAAACAAAATCATATCAATAGGTTCAAGCACATGATCATCATCTCCAGCAAGTTTTGACTCAATAAAACGTTTTTGACTCGATAAAACAACTGACTCTAAGAAAAACAAAAATAATGTCAGCAGACACCTCCCCCAGACTTGAACAACAATGTCCCCAGTGTTATCTAGCCTAGAGTCAGTGAAAGAAACAAAAGAAAAGGATAACACGAAGAGAAACAAGAAGTTACCTTGCTGGAACATCGAGTATCGATCGACACACAGCCTGGTATCGATCGATACCAGGCTTAAATCGACTTGATGAACCTTTCATTCGCGCAGAGTCATTTTTCTCACTAGCTATCGCTTCCACCCATTTGGACACATAGTCCACAGCAACCAGGATGTATCTTTTCTTTTGTGACGATGGAAAGGGACCCATAAAGTCGATGCCCCAACAATCGAAAACTTCAACCTCAAGGATGAAATTTTGTGGCATCTCATGTCTCTTACTGGTATTCCCTCTCCTCTGACAAGCATCACACTGTGAAACGAAGGTGTGAGCATCCTTAAACATGGTAGGCCACTAGAAGACTGCTTGAAGAGCCTTGGATACTGTCTTGAAAGTGGCAAAATGACCAGCATAGTCGGAGCCATGGCAGTGAAACAAAACACCAGGAACTTCTGATTCAGCAATGCATCTCATGTAGATACCATCAGAACAATGCTTGTACAGGTAAGGTTCATCCCAAAAGAATCTCCTTATGTCACGCATGAACTTTTTCTTGTTATATTTCTTGAGGTGTTTTGGCTCTACATCTTCGGCGGGTAGTTGGCAATATCAGCATACCATGGATCACCAGAATCAGTTGCAGCGACAAGGTGATCTTCAGAAGCTACAAGACAATCAACACGCAAAATAGGCTCGGAATCGCCAGGGTATCAACCGATACCAGCAGTGTATCGATCGATACCGGAACCTGCAACTCGTGAAGATTGCTGATTTCCTGCGAGATTCGTCTGAAACCCAGTTTCAATGAAGTAAATGGCTTCCTCAGGTAGTTGATCATCAATAGGGACGTCTGCATCGATCCGCATCCGCGATAGATGGTCAGCGACCCCGTTCTCTATGCCTCTCTTGTCCTTAACCTCGATGTCGAATCCTTGTAGCAAAAGAACCCAACGACAAAGACGAGGCTTGAGATCCTTGTTATTCATCAGAAATTTGAGAGCAGCGTGATCAGTATGAACGACCACCTTGCTCCCAATCCAGTAGGTTCGGAATTTTTCAAAAGAGAAAACAACTGCAAGTAGCTCCTTCTCTGTGGTGCTGTAATTCCTTTGAGCATCATCCAATGTCCTGCTGGCATAGTAGATGACGTGCAGCTTCTTATCCTTTCTCTGACCCAGAACTGACCCAACAACAAAATCACTAGCATTGCACATGATCTCAAAAGGCATATTCCAATCAGGAGGTTGCACAATAGGAGCACTCACCAAAGCCTTTTTGATCTCCTCAAAGGCTGCAAGACAATCAGGTGTGAAATCAAATTTGATCTTCTTGCACAGTAAATCAGTGAGTGGGCGTGCTATCTTGGAGAAATCCTTGATAAACCTCTTGTAAAACCCAGCATGACCAAGGAAGCTCCGAATATCCTTCACAGAAGTCGGTGGTTGGAGACTTGTCATGACCTGAATCTTGGCTTTGTCAACTTCAATCCCAGCTTCAGAGACTTTGTGCCCAAGTATGATGCCATCTTGAACCATAACGTGACACTTTTCCCAATTAAGGACCAAGTGTTTCTCTTCACACCTCTAGAGCACCTTACACAAGTTAGCCAAACAGTCCTTGAATGATGATCCATATACTGAAAAATCAACCATGAACACCTCCATGAAATCCTCAATCATGTCTGTGAAGATAGACATCATGCATCTCTGAAAAGTGGCTGGAGCGTTACACAATCCAAATGACATTCTCTTGTATGCGAATGTGCCATAGGGGCAGGTGAAAGTGGTCTTTCCTTGGTCATCTGGATGAATAGGGATCTTGAAGAAACCTGAATATCCATCAAGAAAGGAGTAGTAGGGATGACTAGCCAACCTCTCCAACATCTGGTCAATGAATGGCAATGGGAAGTGATCTTTCCGTGTAGCTGCATTCAACTTCCTATAGTCAATGCACATTCGATGTCCAGTGATAGTCCTCGTAGGAATCATCTCATCCTTCTCATTCTTCACCACTGTTATCCCTCCTTTCTTAGGAACAACGTGCACTGGACTGACCCAAGAGTTATCTGAGATGGCATAGATAACTCCTGCATCCAAGAGTTTCATGACCTCTTTCTTAACCACTTCCTTCAGGTTCGGATTCAGCCTCCTTTGATGCTCAATTGAAGCCTTTGACTCGTCCTCGAGATGAATCCTATGCATGCACAGGTCCGGTGATATACCTGAAATATCATCAAGAGAATAGCCAAGAGTTTTGCGATACTTGCGCAGCCTGCTCAGCAGTAAGGTAACCTCTGCGTTGTTCAAGGAAGCATTAATGATTACTGGGAACGTGGAATTAGGACCAAGAAAACCATACCTCTAATTCGCAGGAAGTGGTTTGAGTTCCACTTTAGAAGCTTTCTCCTCGCTCCAATCTCCAAACCCAGCAGCTTGCTTAGTTCTTTCGGCCAAACTTCTTTCTGGCCGCAGGGTATCGATCGATACTAGGTGGGTATCGATCGATACTGGCAGTGCTGTATCGAGCATCTTCCCGTATTCAGCAGCAGCATCATTCGCATTAACTTCTGACTCAGCCGAACAGACCAATGCTCTCTCCAATGGGTCCTCAGGATGCATCTCCAAGAAGTACGCTTCAGCAATGTCACAGAAGGTATCAACGAAGAAAGTCTGTCCATCGATGGTTGGTCTCTTCATCATCTTCTCCATGTTAAAAGTCATGACCAACTCACCAATGTTAAGAGCTATCTTCCCATTCCTACAATCAATCAGAGCACCAGCTGTTGCTAGGAATGGCCTTCCCAAGATGAGAGGATCTCTGGGTTCCGAATCATACTCCAAGACAATGAAATCAGTTGGGATTAAGCAATTTCCAATCTTAATCGGAACATCCTCGAGCAAACCTTCTGGAAGTCTAACTGAACGATCAGCGAGTATCAGCGAGATTCTCGTAGAAGTGAAGTCTGTCATTCCCATTCTCTTAGCAACTGAGTATGACATGAGGTTGACACTTGAGCCAAGGTCACAAAGAGAATGCTCAAACCTCTCAATAAAGATTGTGCAATCCAATACAAAGCTCCCTGGATCTGGTAGTTTCGTTGGGATCATGTGGGTTAGGATTGCACTGCACTCATGAGTGATCATCAGACAACCGTCTTCAAGGTTCACATTACTGGACACCATCTTATTGACATATCTCCTGAAAGATGGAGAAGTTTTGATAGCATCGATGAAGGGAACTTCAACAACCAGCTTGTCCAAAATTTCCTTGCATCTAGTGTCCTCTACCTCCTTCTTAGTCTTCCCAAGAGCTCTGGGATAAGTTATCCTCGGTATGTAGACTATCTCTGGTACCGCTTTAGGCTTCTCCTTCGTAACCTTAAGTGATGTATCGATTTCGGGTTCAGTATCGATCGATACACGGGATTTTGAGTTTTCCCGTGTAAGAATTTTGACAGGTGTCGATCGATGCTGGGTAGTGTCGATCGATGCCTTGGCGATTTCAGAGTCCTCATCGTCAGACATCTCAAAATTTTCAGCAGGTTGGTATACTCTTTCTCCTGAAGTGACCTCTTTACCACTTCTCAAGGTAATGGCATTGATGTGTGCCCTTGGGTTCTCTTCTTTTCCTGGAAGAAAACCTTTTTGTCTTCTCAAACCTTCTGAAGTCTGAGCTACCTGAGTTTCCAGCTTCTTCTGATGAATACCAAGGGCATCGATCCTTCCACTCATATCTTTGTACATGGCCTCCATCTTACCATTGAAGGTCACTGTTATCTGCTGCTGTCCTTGAACGAGCGTTTCAAGCATGGCCTCAATCTTGTTCTCTGATGTTTTAGCAGTCACAGGCTCGTAAGAAGGACTTCCGTAGTTCCTGGTGTAACCGCTGTTTTAGGCAGGTTTTTGGTTGAATCCTCCTTGCTGTAAGTTGTTGTTGAAGCTCCGATTGTTGTTGAATTGGTTCCTCTGTCCCTGAAAATCAGAACCACCAATGTAGTTGACATCTTCTGCTTCACCCTCGTTAAACACCTCAACATCTTCAGCAAAGTGAACGGCCTTTGTTCTCTTTCCCGGCAGAAGACTATGCATAGAATCCAGCTGAGCCTTAACTTCAGCGATCTCCGACCCATCATGATTACCAGCCAGCTTCTTGCGCTCGAAATCTGCACTCTTGGTTCTACTGCTAGATGCAAAGTTCTCAATCAACACATAAGCGTCCTCAGGATACCTGGTGTTGAAATTACCATTGCTTGAAGCGTCCAAAGCCATCTGATACCTCCAATCTATCCCTCTGAAGAAGATACCCAGCAGCTGCACATCAGAGTATCCATGATGTGGACAATCTCTCTGATACGATCTGAATCTCGTCCAAGCAGCCTTGAATGCCTCAGTAGGTCCTTGAAAAATGGTAAAGATTTTATTCCTCAGATCCTCAGATTGTGCATCATCGTAGAAGTTAATCAGGAAGGCCCTCTTAGTGTCCTCCCAAGTAGTCAGCGATCCAGGAGTCAGCTTCCTCAGCCAGTAAGTCACATCTCCACCTAGAGAGTAGGGGAAGAGCTTGCAGAAGAGATAGTCGTAGGACACTCCATTGCTCTTGATGCTAGTGACCAAGTCCTCGAACTTCTCCACATGATCCATCGGATGTTCATGAGGAAGACCATGAAAGAGATGCTGTCCCACAATAGTGTAGTATGCAGGTTTCATCTCAAAGTCATTCCTCTCAAACGCAGGAGGACGAATCGCTGACCGATTGGCGAAAAACTGATCCGGCCTGTTGTACTCACCAATCGTTCTTCCACGATTAACCACAACATTCCTCGCGTTCCCAGCGACAATCTCAGCGACAACAGGAGCAGGTGGTATGACGATCCCCTCTCCATCCAGATGCTGTCCTTGCTCATTGCACAACCGACCCTCTTGGTCTCTGTAAGCACCAGCTGCATCACGAACTAATCCCACTTGATTGTTGTTCATCTTAGCTGATTTCTTTGCTTTCCTGTTTGTGTTTTCCACAAGTGCTAGTTGCTCAAGTGACAGATCAACTAGCTCAGCGTTCTTGTTCCTTCTGGTTTCTCGATTAGGCATGCACCTGAAAACAAAAACCAAGAATGTAAGTAACAGAAATATACGTCGGGTATCGACCAATACCAGCAGGGTATCGATCGATACCCCGGCAACGGCACCAAATTTGATATGCTCAAATTAATACCCTAAATAGTACTAAAGCAGTTGCTGCAGTAAATCAGGGGTCGAACACAAGAACACAAGTTATCACACAATAGATTATATAGATCCAAAATACGCTAAATCAAAAGATGTAATCGAAAACAAGTATGCAAGTAAAAGTGTTGTAAATTCAGTTGGAGGAAGATAGGTTCAGGGTATTTCTCAGAAAATCAATGAATGCAATTAAACAAGCTAATCAGGGTTCAGATTACGTGATGTTCTTGAACTCAAATCACTAAGGTATAGCTAACCAACTTTCGTTGCAAAAGCTATCTAAATCTAAATCCTAGGAATTCCAAATCTCTTTGCGAATCCTAAAGTCTAAATCAGCTTTAATGTTCAGGTTTGATATGTTCACAAATCAATTAAACAAATCTCTTTGCGAATAATCAATTTGCTCACCCTAGTTCTATCAGGTAATTAATCGCACTCTCATGCCTAATCAATTATCCTAAGATCTAAGTTCTAGGTGATCAATCCAGAATTAGCTTTGAGAACAACCTAAGGTGAAGAACTAATTCAGATTATGAACCCTAAGAAACTAATCAACCTAGCATTCAAAGAAATCTATGTTGTTGGGCCCAAATTCCACACCTAATGCCCAGCTCGGGTGAACGGGCCTGGAATCAAGTCCGGCTCAGTGAAAAGCCTCACAAGAACGAGCTCGCGACCTGGGAAGGAGCCGAGTATGCAGGAAAAGAAGAGATCGTGGGAGAATGAGCTCGCAGCAAGCAAAGTCAAACACATTAAACGCAAAACCCTAGGATTAAGCTCAACAATAAATTCCTAGATCGTGAATTTATTGTCTGAATTCAATTACGTACATTTGAATTAACGGTTATGCTCTGAAAACGCATGTATAAGTAGAGAATATCAAGAATAATGAAAAGAGACCGAATTCTTGACTGCCAAAAGGCAATAATAACATATAACGATTTTCTCTCAAATTCCTCTCGAGTTCTTACAAGTTTTTTCTAAGTCTTTTTAATACATCTCAACCTCAAAGTAGTCAAGGATTGAGGTTGTGAGATTCTGCTCTCACAATTTGGCGCCGTCTGTGGGGAAGAGCAAAACAACTTCCTCTTTGTAACCTACGAAACTAACCACTCAAAAGAAGACGATGGCAGATACAACAAGTGCGGCGGTTTCTACATCATGTGGAGTCATAAACACCTCCATTCCTCTGACCCAATCCGCCGACATCGTTTCAGCAGACCTGGACGAAACAACAAGCGTTCCCATTACCACCTCGGGAGCAAGTGCCTCGACCGGGATCAACGACATTGTCGACCCCTCGGGACCTGCAGCCTTGAACCAATCGGCTCCGGATCAAATAGCTGAGATCCGGAACCTAATATCGTGCCTTATAGAGCAAAATCGCTCAATGGCAGCACGCCAGGACGACCTCGAAAGAGCAAATCGGGCAGGCACCTCTGGGAGGCTCGCTCTCCCACCTGGGGTACAATCCCTTCTTGCCCATGGGCATGGAGGATTGCTGTTCCCACCTCCACCGGTGACAAGACTAAAATTTTCCGATATCAACGCCTCAACCAGCATGATGGTCGGTTCAGCCACCGCCTCGCAGTTCAACAGCGACCTTACCATGAGTAGACCCAACCTCAGATCTACTAACCAATCAAGTCTGCTCTGAAAACATAAACGAGATCCGACCTGCCGGAGAATCCCTGCTCCGCTTCCCGAACAATAACGAAAACCACTTGGGATCCTGCAGCTCACATGGGTTCGAATAAATCAAGAAGTATTGCGAAGAAACGAACGCCAAGCTACAGCGAATGAGATCACAGGTCCACGCTGGTCTAAGCTCAGCACCTGAGATAGACAGGGTAATTGACGAGGTCAATCAGACCCCATTCACTTCACAAATCGCGAGCCCTCAGCTCGGCGATGTTGGGAACATCCGATTTCCCAGATATAACGGAGAAACCGACCCCAAGGCGTTCATGAGAAGCTTCAAATTTGCCTTTTCAAGGGTGCCACTACCCGGGGGTGACCTCGAGTCAGCACGCTGCCGTTTCTTCGCCGAAAATCTAACAGATTTCAGGGTTTCACCTCCCTGAAACCGAACTCGATAGACAACTTCACACAACTTCAAGCTGCATTCTTGAAACAATATTCGGTATTCATCCAGATCGAGACCTCGGAGGCTGATTTGTGGGTTCTCACTCAAAAGCCAGACGATTCACTGCGGACGTATATTGACAGCTTTAAAGCCGTCAAAGCGAAAATCGCCGATCTACATAATCCGACGGCCCTGAAAGCCCTCCAAAACGGATTGTTAAAAACCTCGAAATTCTTTGAGGAGCTTACAGTTCGGGAGCCGGTATCACTAGATGATGCGTTACATCGCGCTTCGCGCTGGATTATCCTCGAAGAAGCAAGTGCACCTCAGCCAAGACAGCATGCACCTGCAACCTCGGTTAAGCAATCTCAGACAACCAATTCCCAAGGATCTAAAAAATCCGGGAGAAAAGGAGTCCCAAGATCAAAAACAAAGCCAGGGGAAACACTCATACTCAGTGGGAAGCCCACCTCGTAGTAGATTCAAGCCTTACGATCCAAGCATGTGGTGAGACTTCCACAAGATCAAGGGCCACTCCACGGAAGAGTGCCACGAGGTGAAGAAGCAGCTCGCTGCTAAATTCGCAGCGGGAGAGCTGGAAAAAATCGAGCTGGAAAAACCTCCTCCAAAGAAGAGCTATTACCCAGCGCGAGAAGATGAAAGACGGGACCGCCCATCTGAGGATGATTGTAAACGAGAACGTTCATCCGAGGAGGTGACGAGGCGAGATCCCCCCAAAAATAGGGAAACATACCTACCTCCTCCCAGCACGAAGAAAAGAATTAACGTTATTCACGGAGGATCCCAGCTATGCCGCAACTCCGTAAACTCAATCAAGAAGCATCAGCGAAGGGTAAACACCGACACACGTGATAGGAACCCATTCAAGGGACCTAACACACAAATTTTGTTCTGGGAAAGCGAGGCTTTTGAACTAGATTCTCCACATGACGATGCTCTCCTCATCATGCTAGAAGTTGGCGAATACGAGCTCACTAAGATGCTCGTAGATACGGGGAGCTCTGTAGAACTCATCCTCCTAAGCGTTCTTAGAGAAATGAATATACCAGATCACGAAATCGAAGAAAACAAGATGGTGTTAACCGGCTTTTCCGGGGAAACCACGCTATCTCTCGGAACATCTCTCGGAACAATAAAACTCCCGATAATAGCAGCTGGAGTAAGAAGAATAGTCGAATTCACAGTTATAGATAGGCCAACTCCATTCAATGCCATCTTGGGAATGACCTGGATACTTTCAATGAGAGCTGTGTCCTCGACATACCATCAATGCATAAAATTCCCAGCCCAAAATGGGATCGCAACAATTAAGGGAAGTCAAAAGGAATCCAGAATGTGCTATATGGCAGGCTTCTAGATCGCAAAGGAAAGCGCCGTATACCAACTGCAACGAAAGGATGAGCTCACATACCAAAAAGAAAAGTGGCCCAGGCAACATCGGACCTCGCAAAGACCTTATCGAGAAAATCGTGGTCAACGAGTCTCATCATGACCAGAAAGTAGGAATTGGATCCGAGCTCAGAAGATCCCAAAAAGAACAAATACTAACATTTCTCAAAGAAAATTCCGGTTCATTCGCATGGACAACAGCTGACATGCCCGTAATCGATCTAAACATCATTTCACATGAGCTCAATGTGGATCCAAACCACAAACCAGTACGCCAAAAGCGTCGGAAATTCGGACCCGACAAGACCGACGCTGTCAACAGTGAGGTCACCAGGTTGCTAAATGTTGGATTCATCAAAGAAGTAAAATATCCTGATTGGCTAGCAAATCTGGTTGTAGTAAAAAAGAAAAATGGCACCTGGCGAGTATGCATAGATTTCACGGATCTAAACAAAGCATGTCCTAAAGATAGCTTCCCACTACCTCACATCGACCGGTTGGTAGAAGCTACCGCAGGACACGAGCTCCTCAGCTTTATGGATGCATTCTCAGGGTATAATCAAATACAAATGAGCCCTGAGGACCAAGACAAAACATCCTTCATAACAGAACGAGGAACATACTGCTATAAGGTGATGCCATTTGGCCTCAAAAACGCGGGAGCCACCTATCAAAGACTTATGAACAAGATGTTCGTCAGCCTCTTGGGGAAAACGATGGAAGTCTACATCGATGACATGCTGGTCAAATCTCTAAAAGAGGAAGATCACATAGGTCAGCTGGGAGAATGTTTCACCTTACTTAACAAATATGGGATGAAACTCAACCCTTCAAAGTGCACTTTTGGAGTCGCCTCAGGCGAATTCCTAGGTTACATAGTAACTCAACGAGGAATAGAAGCAAACCCCAAGCAAATCAATGCGGTCCTGGAAATGCAACCTCCGAGCTCAGTAAAAGAGGTGCAAAGGCTGACAAGCCGTATTGCCGCGTTAAATCGGTTTATTTCCAGATCGACTGACAAATGTCTCCCCTTTTACCAGTTACTAAATTGAAACAAAAGATTCGTATGGGATGACAAGTGAGGGGAAGCCTTCGAACAACTAAAAATGTACCTCTCCGAGCCCCCCATCTTATCAAAACCGATTGAGGGTGAACCACTTTACCTATACGTAGCGATCTCCGAAGTCGCAGTGAGTGGCGTCCTCATCAGAGAAGAACGAGTTGAGCAAAAACCGATCTACTACATGAGTAAATCCTTAGTAGATGCCGAGACCAGATATCCACGAATGGAAAAATTGGCTCTGGCAGTATTAATCTCAGCTCGCAAACTCAGGCCGTACTTTCAATCACACCCCATCATAGTAATGACAACACAGCCATTACGCACAGTATTGCACAGCCCCAACCAGTCTGGCAGGTTAGCAAAGTGGGCCATCGAACTGAGCGTGTATGATATCGAATATCGACCTCGGACCAGCGCCAAAACACAAGTACTAGCTGATTTCATTATCGAGCTCACAGCTAACAGCCAATTTACCGGAACAAGCACCGAAACCTGGCAGCTTTATGTCGATGGAGCCTCCTCGAAACAGGGGGCAGGTGTGGGAATCCACCTTATATCCCCGACTAACGAAATTGTAGAACAATCTTTCAGACTCGGATTCCCAGCATCAAATAACGAAGTCGAGTACGATGCTTTAATAGCAGGCTTCCGACTCGCAGCTGGAATTGGAATACGTAAGCTAAATGCGTTCAGCGACTCCCAGCTAATTACAAGCCAGTTTCACGGAGAATACGAAACCAGAGATAGCATGATGGAATCCTGTCTAGCCATAGCTCGCGAGCTAGTCAAACAATTCGAAACCTTCAATCTAACGCGAATACCATGAGGTGAAAACACAATAGCAGACGCACTGGCAGCTCTGGCATCAACCTTAAATCCACTCATAAAAAGAGTAATTCCAGTAGAAGGAATTGAAAAACCAAGCATCAAAATCGGCGAAGATAGCGAGGTTCCGATGGAAATAGAAAATGACGACATGGAAATAGATATAACAAGAGCCGCAGTAACAGGTGACCTCCCACCACAAGAGGAAGAAGCCACCGACCCGGAGCCAGAACTGCTTGACGCCAGGCACGTTACACTCCGCGAAAAAATGATCGCAAGAGCTGACTGGCGAGTAGCGATTATACATTACATTGAGGGGGGAGAGGCTCCCCCCAGCAAGTGGGAAGCTCGCAAGCTCAAAACCATAGCTTTAAGATATTGTATAATCAGCCCTCACCTTTACAAGCGAAGTGTAAACGGCCCCTACCTAGTATGCATCCACGGGCTCGAAGCCTTTATGATATTATCGGAAATTCACGGAGGCTCGTGTGGCAGCCCCTCCGGAGGAAGGGCACTAGCTATTAGTATCAAAAGGCAAGGATATTTTTGGCCCACTTTGGTTGCTGACTGCGAATAACATTCTAAGGCATGCGACAAATGCCAACGACATGCTCCGACTCTACATCAGCCTACATAAAACTTATCCTCCATTTCATCTCCATACCCCTTTATGAGGTGGTCAATGGATATAGTAGGACCCATGGTAACTTCGGGAAAAAGAAGGTGTCGTTTCTTACTCGTCCTCACCGACTACTTCACCAAATGGGTGGAGGCAGGAGCTTTCCAGCAAGTTAAAGCAAATCACATACAGGAATTCGTATGGCAGAACATTGTCTGCCGGCACGGAGTCCCATACGAAATCGTGACCGACAATAGATCATAATTCATCTCAAATCAATTCCTCGAATTCTGCAGAAATCACGGAATCAAATTAAAAACCTCGACCCCACGTTACCCTCAGGGTAACGGGCAGGCTGAGGCAGCAAACAAGCTAATACTGAGCAATCTCAAAAAACGACTGGATGCTAAAAAGCAAAGGTGGTCCGACGAGTTCCCTGGAGTACTGTGGGCCTGTCGGACCTCACCTAGCAAGGCAACCTCAGAAACACCGTTCTGTTTAGCTTATGGAATCGAGGCCGTGGTTCCCGCCGAGGTCGCAGTTCCCAGCTTGGGAATAGATATATGTCCCATTAACAAGGAGCTGAACAACGAAATGCTTCTCGACCACCTCGATGTTATCGATGAACGTCGAGACCGAGCACTCGATAACCTTCAAAATTATCAACAAGCAGCAGCACGCTACTATAATTCAAAGGTCAAGCAGCGAAGATTTCGAGTCGGTGAGCTCGTCCTAAGAAAAACCTACGAGAACACAAGGGAAAGAAATGCCGGAAAACTAGGCACCAACTGGGAAGTTCCATACCGGATCTACGAGATAGTAAAAGACGGCGTATATAAGCTCACCATGATGCACGACAATACGCCTGAAAGGAACTCATGGAATGCCATGAATTTAAAGAAGTACTATCACTAAAAAGACACTTGTAAAAATTGAACTACGAAAAGGCTTGATCCCTCCTCAGGGTTCGTAGGCAACCTCACAAGGGTGCAGCTTTTAATATAACAAAAATCTTCTTATGTGAGCCTGTTAAAAACAGCCTGAGACCCCTCAGCTATCATATACAAGCTAAAAGCTTCACTCTATAAATAAACAGCCTTACGAGCTAGAGCATGCTACCAGTTAGCACGACTCGACTTTGCGTCTAAATTGCAGAGTAACAACCTTCCTAGTCTCTAAATGACAATAACCTCTACGTCTAAACGGTTTAGGTTACACGCATGCCTCTAAACGGCTTCGACCTTGCGTCTTTAAATCGTCTGGTCAGCTCCCAAGGTCTCTAAACGACCTGGGAACAAGGTCTCTAAACGACATGGATCCTTGGCTGAAAAACAGCCTTCGATCCAAAAAAAAAAAACACAACCTCTAAAAAGACAAAAAACACGAACAACCATAAAAAGAAAGATTTTTTTTTTATCCAAATAAATAAAGCATCCTCAAAGGAGGATAAGTTCAAACCAAAAGCCCACTGGGGCATAAACAAGTTCAACAAACAAACCGGAAAAAGGTTTAAAGGGCCTCCCCAGGCACCAAGTTCAAACAAGAACAACAGGAAACGAAAACATTAAAGATGTTCCTAACAAGTAGGATCGGCGGGTTTATCCTCCGGAGCATCTTGATTCGAGGGCAGCGGGAACTCCTTCCTAAGCTCCTGAGAACCAAGATCCAGCTGATCATTCAATGATGCGCTTGGCCCAGCAGGCAGCGTAACCGAGTCATCGGACACCTGAGGAATATCAATTTTACCCAGGGAAAAATCTGATACCTGAACGATGGCGAGCTCCGCGTCCAATCTCAGCTTCTCAGCCTGGATATTCGTCTTTTCGGCCTCAAAATCATTGATGGTCTGACCGATAATATCATCAAGAAGAAGGATATTGGATTTACACTCCATAATTTGAGTCTCGGTATCAACCTCGATCTTCTTCTTCTCCCATTTATCCTTTATCCCCAAAAGAATGGCACGATACTGCTTGGATATCTCCTTCCTCGCGGCCTTCTCTGCCTTCTTCACCATCTCCTTCTGCCTCTTGGCAAGTTTCTTCGAGTCTTCGGTAATCTTCTCAACCTGGACCCTCAAGTCCACTATGTTTCCACTAGCTAAGCGCAAACCAACCTCAGCAGCTCCAGCTCGCCCCTCGGCAACACGGAGGTCCACCTTCAAATCCTCGTTTAAACTCTCTAACACAGAAACCCGAGCTAGAGCCTCCTGGGCAGAATCCTCCCATCTCTTGGCCAAAACAGCCTGATCCTTAACCTGGCCCTCCAGAAGAGCAACCTCGCCCATCTTCTCCTCGCTCCGAGTGAGTCTCCTTATTAGCTTGTCCCTTTCAGCGACGAGGTCAGCAATGGTCCCAGCTGCCTTTTCCACCTCCTCGGGCTGGGTAGCAGAGCGAAGATCTTGCTCAAAAGAGGTAATCAGCTCATTGGCAGCAGAAACAGCCTGGGAAGGGAACATAAAAGTTCAGCAGAGAAAAAATCAAAATAAAGAGCAAAGTGAAAGTCGTAAAAATTACCTGGCCCATCGCACTTGCGAACTGAACATAGCCCTCAGGCTTCTTCATGTTCCTAAGAGATGGCAGGAAGCAGGACGAAGGTCTAACACGCCTAAAGAGATTTGCAAGCTGGGAGTTGTTCTCAACAATTGCCTCAGGTCCGTCAAAATCGAACCTAAAGGCATACGGAGAAACACCTCCACCACCCTGAGAACGAGGTACCACATGCATCCTTGATGTCTCCTCGCCATCAAATCCATCGCCACGAGAGCGCTTGGAGCGAGACTGATGCTCGACAGAACGACTTGGCTCTTTAGAAGACACCCTGGAAACTGACTTCTGAGGATCCCTAGCCCGCACATCATGTTGGGTAACCTCGGCTTCATCCCCCTTTGGCGGAACATCACCACCGTGATCAGCTCTAAGCTCACAATGATCATCCTTTTCAACCTCTTCCCGTTGAGGAAGCTCAGTCCGAACGGACTTACCAAGAGCCTCTTTTACCCTCTTATCAAGAGCACCAGCTGGCATCGGGGCAGGGCGCAGTCGCATCCTCTCCCTGTAAGAAAGGCGCTGCGGCTTCTTGGGAGGAACCATCGTGCTGGATTCAGTGGAGCTTTCGCTACGAGTAAGATCAATCTGGGAGGTAGCAGGGGCAGTAGCCGACACCGGGGAACCAGCCAGGGGGTCAATCTCAGCACGAGCTAGATCCTTTGCAACAGCCTCGAGCCTAGGAATAATAGACGGATCGGGAACCGGAGCCTGAATTTGAAGTAGGGGAGACGGAGTCGGGGAATCTGCGGAGTCAAAAAAAAAAAAATTTAAGTAAAGAAACAATTCTTAAATCTAAAGAGATAGAAACATAAATCCACTCAAACCTATTAGCCAGAAAGCAGATGCGACGGATAACCCGGGAGCTCGGCGATCACGAGCTTGCGGAATTCTGTCAAGGGAGACACCCTTCCAGTCGGAACCATCGCCCTTGACGAGGTCGACAAGCCGCTGGACCTCAGCTGTTACTGTCTTTGAAGAATCAACCGATTCTCCACAAAAGAAAAAAGATCACCACAATGGAATATATAAAAAAAGGGTAACAGCCGATTAATTTTTCCAAAAGGGATGTTCAAATCGACATCCGGGAGGTCGTGCTGACCAGTGATCTGGGCCAAGGAATGTCGGAGCACCGACTCGCCCTCAATCGATCTGCTGGAAATTCTGAAATAGAACCACTGCTCCCACCACTTGTCATCCCTCACATTAAATCTAAAGACGGATCGGTTGACCTTTGCCGGAAAGTAGTAGGTCCCGCGAAGGTGAGAATTCCCTTTAACATTGAAAAGTTGGCGAAAGACCTCGGTATCAAATATAACCCCATACTCCTTAGAACGCACCCAGAGTGCAACAAAGGACCTCATCGCACTAGGCATAAGCTGCGGGAGGGCAAGTCCGAGGTCGCTAACAATATTAGAGATAGCTGCTGGGATGGGAAAAATAAGGCGACATCTCAGGAAAAACGCGGCATAACCACATGCATAACCCTCCGGGGGACTCTCCGGGGAACCATCAGCCGACGGGATGAGCAGATCCCCAATATCAAGTCCACATAAGGAGGAGATATTCGCGAGCTCAGCAGCCGAAATCGTGCTCTTCGAATGAGAATCGAACCGCTCGGCAAGGGGAGAAGGAGCATCCAACTGAGAGGTAGAAGCCATTGCAAAGAAAATCGAGTCCGAAGAAGGAGGAAATTAAGACGGAAACAATGGAAGCTGAACTTTCACAGAAGAATATCTCGAGTAAAAATGAGGATGAGGTGAAGACAGTTCAATTAATAGAGTAAAAACAACTAGAGAAAAAGAAGAGATAAATCGAAAAGACATTATTACCTCGGTAAACGGGAGTTGAGGCGGCGTGGGAAGACAAAGCAACAAGAACCACTCATTTATATCCACTCACCCACTCGCCCCGTCACATCCCTTAAAAGTCGTGATGACGCTACTGGATCCCTACAAATTCGCCCTGTAAGCAAACTGGGAATCAATCAGAAGCCCGATATTGCTAGATCGCACCAGCTGGATGATCAATTAAATCCCGAGACCGCAGCTCCGCATCCTCAATGATAAATCATTAACGATACTAGGGGGCAACTGTTGGGCCCAAATTCCACACCTAATGCCCAGCTCAGGTGAACGGGCCTGGAATCAAGTCCGGCTCAGTGAAAAGCCTCGCAAGAACGAGCTCGCGACCTGGGAAGGAGCCGAGTATGCAGGAAAAGAAGAGATCGTGGGAGAAGGAGCTCGCAGCAAGCAAAGTCAAACACATCAAACGCAAAACCCCAGGATCAAGCTCAACAATAAATTCATAGATCGTGAATTTATTGTCTGAAATCAATTACGTACATTTGAATTAGCGGTTATGCTCTGAAAACGCATGTATAAGTAGAGAATATCAAGAATAATGAAAAGAGACCGAATTGTTGACTGCAAAAAGGCAATAATAACATATAACGATTTTCTCTCAAATTCCTCTCGAGTTCTTACAAGTTTTTTCTAAGTCTTTTTAATACATCTCAACCTCAAAGTAGTCAAGGATTGAGGTTGTGAGATTCTGCTCTCACACCTGTGAGAAAACCCCAAACCTAACAGGTGATCTACTCAGACATGGAGATTGAAACAATAAACATGACTGAATAAATACTCAAATAAATAATAAGAAAGAGTGACAAAGGGTTCGAAATCTTCTCTCAGACGAACAAAGTATCAGACTTGTCTCCCTTCAAAGCTCTCTCACAAAACCAATTTAAAATAAAGCATAGCCTAAAAGTGGCTGTAAAATCCCTATAAATAACCTAAAACACGAATTTGGGCTTCTTGTAATTATTAAAGACTTCTAGCGCAAATCTGCAATTCTTTAACTCTTCATTAAGTCGCATGTCTTGTCATGCTGCGATGGGTATCGATCGATACCAGGGGGTATCGATCGATGCTTGACGTGAAATCCGGTACTCAGAAACACAATCTTCAGCTTTGCTCCAAACTACTCCAGAAAGCTCCAATAACTCCAATTATGTTCCAAACGTGCTAGAACCTGACTTATATCAAAATACTAGAAAGACTCTATAAAACGGACTTATATCATGGCTTAAAAGGGTTAAAAACCATGATATATCACTAAGTGATGAGGTGTGGGCTCTTTTTGAGAATATGGGGCTAAGGAAGTTCATGAGCATGAAGTATGAAGCTTTCAAGACACTCTCTACCAAGTTCCTAGCCACCCTTCGAGCTAAGTTCTACGACACGAAAGATGCAAATTCCGGTTTTGGAGTCTTAAAGTTCAGTCTTATGGACGCTACATACACCGTCACTTTTCACGAGCTTTGCGAGATATTCGGGTTTAGGGAAGAAGGCACCTACGGTGGGCAATACTTTGATTATCCGAGACTCGAGCTCCGAAATCTTTGGGCAACGATTGCCACCGAGGAATTTGAAGCCGGGGCCTCTAAAAATGCAAGCTTACGGCACCCGGCTATCCACTATGCGCACAAGGCATTGGTCCACAATTTCTATCACAAGGTGGAGATTGACACGGTTACTACGGAGGAAATGGAGTTGTTGGGGCTCGGTCTAAAGCTAATTCTCCCTACTCTCCGCAATGGTAGAGCAATTGAGAGACCAGAGAGACTTCCTTGTCTCGCAACGCTCTTGGTGAGACACTTGTTTGCTTACCAGAATTGGGCATGGAAGACGAAGTCAAAGAAGGCCGCCATTTGCATCGGTTGGATCATAACGCCTATTCTCTTGGCAAAGGGCATCAAGGTCTCGGTAGTAGCAATGAGTGGAAATCTTTGGATGTGGCCTATCTTTCAAAGACTAGGTTCTTCAAGGGATTTATCGACGGCAAGATGGCTTACAACCTCCAACTCACCGAGACATCTATTGCACAAGTCATTTTGCCTAATCCCGCGCTCACCAACTTCCATGATCCGAGGAACATCATTCTTATTCCTCCCCAAGAGTACGTATACAACACCACCGTCGATCCGCCTATGCAAGCGTTCCGTAAGAGAGCACAACGGAGAACCACTACCGACGAATCTCTTGATCTCGACGAGGAGGTGCCAAATGAGTGGTCACCCGAAACCGTGTACGGTAGTGAGCGCTACCACTTTGACCCTTATGATGGGGCTATTCCTAACGCGGCTACAAGACATGCTCACCTCCAAACTCGCCCCCTACAACGCATGTGCAAGTTGCAAAACAACAACATGAAGAAGATGGTCAAGACGATCAAGTCTTTAAAGAAGACGGTCAAAGCCATGGGTCGAACCATCAATGAGCTCAAGGATGGAGGTTGTGGAGAGAGTTCCTCAAGGGCCGGTGAAGGAGGAGATGTCGTCATGGGCACTAACCTCGCGCCTCAATGAGAGGATTGGGCATTGGTCGTGAGCACTAGCCGATCCACGGCCCTACCGGAGAAGGCAACGAAGAGGAGAGCGATGCGTTCCCCGTTTCCCATCTCAAGTAATCCATCTTACTCGATGGGGTCTTCATCCCCATCTCAAAGTTTCTAGGTACGATCCCAAAACTCTTGTATATATTTCTTTTGAGTCTTGCATTGTCTAGTTTGCTCTTGTTTTTTGTCCTTTCCTTAGGTTTATTTCACACCGAGACGGTGTGATTTAAGTTTGGGGGAGGGACCGGTATCTAATGTCATTTATTTTGATCTTATTTTCAATTTCGTTTTTCGAGTCTCATGCATCTCATGCATTCATCTAAGGCATAGAAAAACAAAAAAAAATCGAAAATTTTGAAAACACAAAAGAAGTCATTTAGTGTGCATATAGGATCGAGTCTAGTAGCATATAGGTTGTATTGCACATGCATAGGGAGCAAGGACTCACAGAGACACACAATAGATTATAATAGATTATATAGATCCAAAATACGCTAAATCAAAAGATGTAAACGAAAACAAGTACGCAATTAAAAGTGTTGTAATTCGATGGAGGAAAATATAGGCCCAGGGTTTTTTCTCAGGAAATCAATGAATGCAGATAAACTAACTAACATGATTCATATTACGCACGGTTCTTGAACTCAAATCACTAAAATATAGCTAACCAACTCTCGTTGCGAAAACTATCTAAATCTAAATCCTAGGAATTCCAAATCTCTTTGCGAGTCCTAAAGTCTAAATCAGCTTTAAAGCTCGGGTTTGATATATTCACAAATCAATTAAACCAAATCTCTTTGCGAATAATCAATTTGCTCACCTAAGGTTCTATCAGGTAATTAATTGCACTCTTGTGCCTAATCAATTATCCTAAGATCTAAGTTCTAGGTGATCAATCCAGAATTAGCTTTGAGAACAACCTAAGGTGAAGAACTAATTTAGATTATGAATCCTAAACAGATAATCAACCTAGCATTCAAAGAAATCCTTTATGAGAAAACCCTAAACCTAAAATGGTTCTACTCAGACATGGAGATTGAAAGCAACATGATTGAATATATCATCAAAGAAATCAATACATACAGGAGTTCAGAGTTGTCTCTCCAAAAACCAAAAGTAGAATCAAAGTATAGAAAATAAAGCATATAAAATAAATCATAGCCATTAAAGTGGCTGAAAAACCTAATTATATAGCTAAAACACGTTCTGGGCCATCTTGTAAATATCAAAGTCTTCTGGGCCAATTCTGCAATTCTTCAACTCTTCAATAAGCCGCAATCATTCTGTTTCCTCGACGGGTATCGATCAATACCAGGGGGTATCGATCGATACTCATGTGATTTCGGCGTCTCAACTGCACGGATCTCTGCTTCGCTCCAGAATGTTCCAGAAAGCTCCAATATCTCCAATTATGCTCTAACGTGCTATAACATGTAAAAGACTCTATAAGACTCCAAAATAGAAAACTAAAGCGGAGAAAGAGGTTTGAAAATGCGTAGACTCACCTGTTCACGAACCATCACAAAGATCCCTTTCCCAAGCACCCAAATGTTACCTAACCAGCTTTTGATCTAACCACCATGTACTTCTCCGTAGACATTCGCAGCTTTTCCAGACTTCACACAAAATCCCACAGCATTGTTCAAATAAAACCCTCATCGCCAGTTTCATAGCTGCAGCTTATGTTCAAGAACCTTGTAGATTCTTTACCATACAATATCATGACAAGGAACCTCCCTTTTTCACATTTTTTTGTTTTATTTCTCTTCCCCAGACTTATTTCTTATTGTGTTCCTTGCATTTACACATTAAGGTTCGAGACGTGAGTATTGATGGTGTTAGCTACCGAATCCCCGGTTCTTCTCTCAAAAGTAATCAAAGGTGTAGGCGAATAGTGATATCAGAGGAAATTTTCCTAAC
>PKML01054861.1:0-17803 GCA_002933935.1 Eutrema yunnanense
AATACCGACACACGTGATAGGACCCCATTCAAGGGACCTGACACACAAATTTCGTTATGGGAAAGCGAGGCCGTTAAGCTAGATTCTCCACATGGTGATGCTCTCTTAAGCATGCTAGAAGTGGGTGAATATGAGCTCACTAAGATTCTCGTGGACATGTGGAGCTCTGTAGAACTCATCCTCCTAAGCGTCCTTAGGGAAATGGATATACCATATCACAAAATCGAAGAGAATAAGATGGTGTTAACCGGCTTCTCCGGGGAAACCACGCTATCTCTCGGAACGATAAAACTCCCTGTAATAGCAGCCGGAGTAAGAAGAATGGTCGAATTCACAGTGATAGACAGGCCAGCTCCATTTAATGCCATCCTGGGAAGAACATGGATACATTCAATGAGGGCTGTATCCTCAACATACCATCAATGTATAAAATTCCCTACCCAGCATGGGATCGCAACAATTAAGGGGAGTCAAAGTGCTACATGGCAGGTTTCCAGATCGTAAAGGAGAGTACTATATACCAACTACAACAAAAAGATGAGCTTGCATACCACCTAGCCAAAAAGAAAAGTGGTCCAGGCTTCATCGGACCTCGCAAAGACTTTATCGAGAAAATCGTGGTCAATGAGTCTCATCCTAACCAGAAAGTAGGACTTGGGTCCGAGCTCTACAAGTCTCAAAAGGACCAGTTAATAACATTCCTCAAAGAAAGTTCCGGCTCATTCGCATGGACAACAGCTGATATGCCCGGAATCGATCTAAACATCATTTCGCATGAGCTCAATGTGGATCCAAACCACAAACCAGTACGTCAAAAGCGTCGGAAATTTGGACCTGACAAGACCGAGGTTGTTAACAGTGATGTCACCAGGTTGCTAAACGTTGGATTCATCAAAGAGGTAAAATATCCTGATTGGCTAGCAAATCCGGTCGTAGGAAAGAAGAAAAATGGCACCTGGCGAGTATGCGTAGATTTTACAGATCTAAACAAAACATGTCCTAAGGATAGCTTCCCACTACCTCACATCGACCAGCTGGTGAAAGCTACCGCAGGGCACCAGCTCCTCGGCTTTATGGATGCATTCACAGGATATAATCAAATACAAATGAACCCTGAGGACCAAGATAAAACATCATTCATAACGGAACGAGGGACGTACTACTATAAAGTGATGCCATTTGGCCTTAAAAACGCGGGAGCAACCTACCAAAGACTCATGAACAGGATGTTTGCCAGCCTCCTGGGTAAGTCAATGGAAGTCTACATTGACGACATGCTGGTCAAATCTCTGAAAGAGGAAGATCACATAAGCCAGCTGGGGGAATGTTTCACCTTACTAAACAAGTATGGGATGAAACTTAATCCTTCAAAGTGCACCTTCGGGGTCGCTTCAGGCGAATTCCAAGGTTACATAGTAACTTAACAAGGAATAGAAGCAAACCCCAAACAAATCAGTGCGTTCTTGGAAATGCAACCTCCGAGCTCGGTAAAAGAGGTGCAAAGGCTGACAGGTCGGATTGCCGCATTAAATCGGTTTATTTCCAGGTCAACCGATAAATGTCTCCCCTTTTACCAATTACTAAAGAGAAACAAATAATTCATATGGGATGACAAGTGCGGGGAGGCCTTCAAGCAACTAAAGCGTACCTCTCCGAGTCCCCCCCCCCCTTTTGTCAAAACCAATCGAGGGTGAGCCGCTTTACCTATACGTAGCGATCTCCGAGGCCGCAGTGAGTGGCGTCCTCATAAGAGAAGAAAAAGCTGAGCAAAAACCGATCTACTACGTGAGCAAATCCTTAGTAGACGCTGAAACCAGGTACCCACGAATGGAAAAACTGGCTCTGGCAGTATTAATCTCAACTCGCAAGCTCATGCCGTATTTTCAGTCACATCCTATCATCGTAATGACAACACAACCATTACGCACAGTATTGCACAGCCCCAGCCAGTCTGGCAGGCTAGCCAAGTGGGCCATCGAGTTGAGCGAATACGATATCGAATATCGACCTCGGACAAGCGCCAAAGCACAGGTACTAGCTGATTTCATTATCGAGCTCACAGCTAACAACCAGGTGACCGGAACAAGTGCCGAGACCTGGCAGCTTTATGTCGATGGAGCCTCCTCGAACCAAGGGGCAGGCGTTGGAATCCACCTAGTATCCCCGACTAACGAAGTCGTGGAACAGTCCTTTAGACTCGGATTCTCAGCATCAAACAACGAAGCCGAGTACGAGGCCTTAATAGCGGGTCTCCGACGTGCAGCTGGAATAGGAATACGCAAACTAAATGCGTTCAGCGACTCCCAGCTTATTACAAGCCAGTTTCATGGAGAATACGAAGCCAGAGATAGTAGGATGGAATCCTATCTAGCCATAGTCCATGAGCTAGTTAAACAATTTGAAGCCTTCAGTCTAACGCGAATACCGCGAGGTGAGAACACGATCGCAGACGCACTGGCAGCTCTGGCATCAACCTCGAGTCCGCTTGTAAAAAGAGTAATTCCAGTGGAAGGAATTGAAAAACCAAGCATCAAAATCGATAAGGATATCGAGGATTTAATGGAAATAGACAATGACGATATTGAGTTGGACATAATAGTAGCCCCAATAACGGGCGACCTCCCACCCGAAGAAGGAGAAGTCGCAGACCCGGAGCCAAACCCGCTTGACGCCAGGCATGTTACCCTCCGCGAAAAAATGATTGCGAGAACTGACTGGCGAGTAGCGATTATACAATACATTGAGGGGGGAGAGGCTCCTCCCAGCAAGTGGGAAGCTCGCAAGCTCAAAACCATAGCTTCAAGATATTGTATAATCAACCCCGCCTTTACAAGCGAAATGTAAACGGTCCCTACCTAATATGCGTCCACGGCTCGAAGCTTTTACGATATTATCAGAAATACACGGAGGCTCGTGTGGCAGCCACTCAGGAGGAAGGGCATTAGCCATCAGGATCAAAAGGCAAGGATACTTTTGGCCCACCTTGGTCGCTGACTGCGAAGAACATTCCAAAGCATGTGACAAATGTCAACGACATGCTCCCACGTTGCATCAACCTACTGAAAACTTATCTTCCATCTCATCTCCATACCCCTTTATGAGGTGGTCAATGGATGTAGTGGGGCCCATGGTAACCTCGTGAAAAAGAAGGTGTCGCTTCTTACTCGTCTTCACTGACTACTTCACCAAATGGGTGGAGGCAGGAGCTTTCCAGCAAATTAAAGCAAACCACGTACAGGAATTCGTATGGCAAAACATAGTCTGCCGGCACGGAGTCCCATACGAGATTTTAACCGAAAACGATTCACAGTTCATCTCAAATCAGTTCCTCGAGTTCTGCGGAGATCACGGAATCCGATTAACAACCTCGACCCCACGTTACCCTCAAGGCAACGGGCAGGCCGAGGCAGGAAATAAGATAATACTGAGCAATCTCAAAAAACGGCTAGATGCTAAAAAGCAAAAATGGTCTAACGAGCTCCCTGGAGTACTTCGTTCCGAGTAATTCTCCTTATCAGCTCGTCCCTTTCAGAAACAAGGTCTGCAATGGTCCTAAATGCCCTCTCCACCTCCTCGGGCTGGGTAGCAGAACGGAGATCTTGCTCAAAAGAGGTAATCAGCTCGTTGGCAGCGGAAACGGCCTGAGAAAAGAATATGAAAATTCAGCAGAGAAATACCGAAGTAATGAAAACTAAAGATAGTTAAAATTACTTGGCCCATCGCACTTGCGAACTGAATATAGCCCTCAGGCTTCTTCATGTTCCTAAGAGACGGCAAGAAGCAGGACGAAGGCCTAACACGCCTAAAGAGATTCGCAAGCTGGGAGTTGTTCCCAACGATTGCCTCAGGTCCGTCAAAATCGAACCTAAAAGCATTCGGAGAAATACCTCCACCACCCTGAGAACGAGGTGCCACATGCCTCCTTGATGTCTCCTCGCCATCGAACCCGTCGCCACGAGATCGTTTGGAGCGAGACTGATGCTCGGCAGAATGACTCAGATCTTTAGAAGACACCCTGGAAGCTGACATTTGAGGACCCCTAGCTCGAACATCATGTTGGGTGACCTCGGCTTCATAACCCGTTGGCAGAATGCCACAACCACCATGATCAGCTTCGGGCTCGCAATGATCGTCTTTTCAACCTCTGCTCGATGCGGGGCCTCAGCACGGACGGACTTACTAAGAGTCGGCAATTAGATGCAACGGATAGCCCGGGAGATTGGCGTTCACGAGCTTGCTAAATTCTATCAAGGGAGAAACCCTTCCAGTCGGAACTCTCACCCTTGACAAGGTCGACAAGCCGTTGAACCTCAGATGTTATTGTCTTTGAAGAATCAATTGACTCTGCACAAAAGAAAAGGGGTCACCATATTAGAATAGAAGAAAACAGTAATTAAGAAATCCCCAAAAGGGATGCTCGAATCAGCATCCGAGGGATCGCGCTGACCAGTAATCTGAGCCCAGGAATGTCTAAGCACCGACTCGCCCTCAACGGATCTACTGGAAATTCTGAAATAGAACCATTTCTCCCACCATTTGTCATCCCTCACATTGAATATAAAAACAGACCGATTGACCTTCGCCGGAAAATAGTAGGTCCCGTGAAGATGAGAATTCCCCTTGACATTGAAGAGCTGGCAAAAGACCTCAGTATCAAAAACAATCCCAGACTCCCTAGAACGCACCCAGAGTGCGACAAGGGACCTCATCGCACTGGGCATCAGCTGCGGGAGGGCAAGTCCGAGGTCACTGATGATGTTAGAGATAGCTGCTGGGATGGGAAAAGTAAGGCGACATCTCAGGAAGAACGCATCATAACCGCATGCATAACCCTCCGGAGGACTCTTCGGGGAGCTGTCAGCCGGCGGGATGAGCAGATAGCCGATATCGAGTCCGCACAAGGAGGAGATATTCGCGAGCTCATAAGCCGAAATCGTGCTCTTCGAATGAGAATCAAATCGCTCGGCAAGGGAAAGAGGAGCATCCAGCTGAGAAGTAGAAGCCATTGCAGAAAAAAGCAAAGAAAATCGAGTTTGAAAAAGAAGGAAATTCGACCGGAAACGATGGAAGTTAAACTTTCACAGAGAAGAATATCTCGGGTAAAAGTAAGGTGAAGACATTTCAATTAATGGAGTAAAAATAATAATAAAAAAAAGAGAAGGGAAAAAGTGAAAAGACATTATTACCTCGGTAAGTGGGAGCTGAGGCGGCGTGGGAAGTTGAAGCAAAGAAAACCGCTCATTTATACCCACTCGCCCACTCGTCCTGTCATATCCCTTAAAAGTCGCGCAGATGCTACATGATCCCTATAAACTCGCCCTGCGAGCAAGCTGGAAATCAATTGGAAGCCCGAGACGGTGAGATCGTTCCAGCTGGAGGATCGATTAAATCCCGAGATCACAGTTCTGCATCCTCAATGATAAATCATTAAAGATACTGGGGGCAACTGTTGGGCCCAAATTCCACATTCAAAGTCCATATTGATTAAGTAGGCCAAGAATCAAGCCCAGCTCACTGAAAAGCCTCGTAGAGCAAGCCCGCGAGCTGGGAAGAAGTCGAGTACGCAGGAAAGGGGGAGATCGTTGGGAAAGGGAGCTCGCAGCAAGAAGGACAAATACAATTAAATGTGTTCTCCCCATAATCAAGCTGAGCATTTAATCAAAGATCACAAATTTAATTCCACGTTTTGAATGAGATTGCGACGTTTGTATTTTTAAACTTGTATAAGTTCGAAGATGAACTTCATTGTAAAGGGAATCGAATTTTTGGCAATAATATACACATTTTCCCTCATTTTCTCTAAGCAATTCTAAGTCTTTCTAAACGTATTCAACCTAAATCAAGCCAAGGATTGAGGTTGTGAGATTCTGCTCTCACACAAACCGCACGAGAAGTACTCGGAAATGTCGAAAGACGTGAAGTACTTGTGGCACCGTACTTACGCGGTAAGTAAATTTACGATTTGTATTCTTTTTTTAGTTCATTTTGTCAATTCTAATTACAAATACTAACTTACGCTTTTTAAAAAAAAAAATGTAGCAAGAATTCACGTGGAACCATTCCCTTACGAGGGAAGTACTTGCCCAATTCGACAAGTATGTTGCGCTTTCGTACTCGAACCACATGTACGAGTGGAAGCAGAAGTGGAAGCACGGAAAGGACAAGCCGAAGGACCTCGACGACGACGTATGGAAGGGCTTATGCGATTATTGGAGCAAGCCGAAGACGAAGAAGCTCTCCGAAACAAACACGAAGAACCGGAAGAGCGAACAAGGAGGGAAGGGGATGTACATTCACAACGGCGGCGCAAAGACCGTCGAACGGGATGCAATGGAAATGGTAAGTCTAATTTCAATTTTTAATTATTATTTTCGTTTCTATTATTATGTATTTAACAAGATTTTACAGGAGAAGAGAGACGGCGTAGCTCCGCTCCCGACTACCTCAGAGTGATCGAGCAAAGGCACACCAACAAAAAAAACTTGTGTGATACAGGATCCCGGCATGCGTGAGCTCGTTGCGAAGTGCAAGAATAAGAAGAAGGTGGATCGGAATAGTCTGACAAGAATAATAAGAAGAAGTTGGAATCTCGCAGCTCACTCTCGATGGATCGTCGTCCTCGAACGAGTTACCCCGAGAAGAGATCAACGACATTGTCCTCAATGTAAGTTTCTAATTATTTTCAATTCTCTTTTTTATCCAAATTTCATTAGTAAAATTATTTTGATGTTTTATTTTCATAGGAAACTCGGAAAGTCAAAGGGCGATTTGCTGGCTTAGGCGGACTTCCAACCCAAGAATCGTCTTCTTCCTTTCCTCGGTCGCCTTCGGGGTACAGAGACGAGATCGAGAGGCTCACCCAAACGGTGAAAGACCGTGACGAGGAGGTCGACGAGCTAAAGTCCGCACACACCGAGCTTAAGAAGATCATGTAGAACGCCTACCCTCATCTCTTTCGTCCGAACAACCCCGACGATCCCAACAACTCTCCAACCGTTTAAAATACATGTTTTTTAAAAAAACATTAACTTATTATGAATTATTATTTTTTATGCTAATGAATTTTTATTTATTAATTTCTTTTCATTTAAATTATATATTATTTATTATTAAATTAGAATTAATTAAATAATTTCAAAAAAAAAACTCAAATCCAATATCTGTCGGAAATCCGTCGAAATCCAATATCCGTCGGAACGTAATCCGTCGTAAAATCCGTCGGAAATCCGTCGGAACAAAATCTATAGGAAATCCGTCAGAAATATTGCCCGTCGGAATCCCGTCGGAAATATATCCGACGGGTTTCCGACATTTTGTTCCGACCTAACTTCCGTCGGAAAAGCCATCGGAATTATGTCACGTCGGAAACATATCTGACGGGTTTCCGACGGCGTTCCGACGATTTGTTCCGCCCTTACATCCGTCGGAATATCCGTCGGTAATCCGTCGGAAATTTCCGACCCTTTTCTGACGACCAATTTCCGTCGGACTATTCCGATGGATACTAATTTCCGACGAGCTGGAACCGACATAAATTTCCCATCATAAAGGGTTGTTTCCGACGGATTTCCGACGGGAAAAGCCGTCGAAAATCGCCTGTATTCTTGTAGTGATAGTTAATTTGTAGGCAGTTACGTTTGAGGCTAGTATAAATTTAGAACACCAGCCTTATTGCAAGGGACCGAATTCTTGGCTGAAATAATATATACAACTTTTTCTCTCTAAATCTTCTAAAATAATATAAATTGAGGTTGTGATATTATGCTCTCACAATTTGGCGCCGTCTGTGGGGAATGAGCAAAACAACTTCCTTCTTGTAACCTGTGAAACCGATCACTCGAAAGAAGATAATGTCGGACACAACAAGCGCATCAGCCACTGCTTCATCCAGAGTTATAAACAACTCCATTCCACCAACCCAGCATGACGCCATTGCTCTGGCAAGCTTAGATGGAACAACAAACGTTCTCATTACCACCTCGGGAGCGAATGTCACGACTGGGACTAACTGCTGATCATTCGGGACCTGCAGGCTTAAACCAGCCGGCTCCGGATCAAATAGCTGAGATCCGGTACTTGATATCGGTTCTCATATAACAGAATCGCCTAATGGCAGCTCGCCAAGACGATCTCGAAAGGTCGGCTCAGACAAACGCATCGGGCGATTTGCTTTCCCATCTGGGACACAAGCCCCGTATGCACCAGGACAAGGAGGGTTAATGTTTACACCTCCACCAATAACGAGGCTAAACTTTTCCGGTATTGACGCCTCAACTAGCATAATGGTCGGCTCAGCCAGCACCTCGCAGTTCAGCTCGCTGATATCGGACCCTATATTCACTCCTTCCATGATCCAGACCACGGAAGGAGGGACTCCATCAATTACGACATTCCCAATAGTAGGTCCGACCTCAGACCGATTATTCGGTCAAGAACGTTCTGGGAATGCCAATGAAGGTGAAACTCGGGACAATCTCGAGGTCGAAGCGCGACCTGAAAATAGGACCGGCAACCATGCCCAACCCACTGGAGAGTCCATGCTCCGGTTCCCGGGCAGTAACGAAATTGATATGGTTCCCGGTGCCTCACATGGCTTCGAATCGATTAAGAAATATTATGAAGAAACCAGTGCCGAACTTCAGCGGATGAGATCGCAGGTCCATGCCGCTCTAAGCTCAACGCCCGAAATTGATAGGGTGATTGATGAAGTCAATCAAACCCCATTCACCTCGCGGATTGCGAGCCCCCAATTCGGCGATGTCGGGAACATCTGATTTTCCCGATATAACGGAGAAACCTACCCCAAGACATTTATGAGAAGTTTCAAATTCGCCTTTTCAAGGGTGCGACTAATCGGGGGCGACCTCGAGTCAGCGCGCTACCGTTTCTTTGCCGAAAATCTAACAGATTCGGCCCTGGAATGGTTCACCTCCCTGAAGCCGAACTCGATTGACAACTTCATCCAACTTCAAGTTACATTCTTGAAGCAATATTCGGTATTTATCCAGATCGAGACCTCGGAGGCCGATATGTGGATACTTACTCAAAAGCCAGGTGACTCGTTGCAGAAGTAAAATCGCCAATCTACATAACCCAACTGCCCTGAAAGTCCTTCAAAACAGACTGCTAAAACCCTCAAAATTCTTTGAGGAGCTCACGGTCCGGGAGACCGTGTCGCTAGATGATGCGCTACACCGTGCTTCGTGCTGGATTATTCTCAAGGAGGCGAGCATAGCTCAATCAAAGCAGCATGCACCCGCAACCTCGACTAAGCAAGCTCAGACAACAAACTCCCAGGGACCTAAGAAACTCGGGAGGAAAGAGTCCCAAGACCAAAGACAAAATCAGGGGTTGCATTGGTACTCAGTAGGAAGCCCACCTCATAACAGATTCAAGCCCTACGACCCCAGCAGGTGGTGTGATTTTCACAAAATCAAGGGCCATTCAAACGAGGAGTGCTACGAATTGAAGAAGCAGCTCGCTGCGAAGTTCGCAGCAGGAGAGCTGGGCAATATCGAACTGGACAAACCTCCTACGAGGAAGAACTACTACCCGACTCGAGACGATGAAAGGCGAGATCGCTCATCCAAGGACGCAACGAGGCGAGATCCCCCCCAAGGATAAGGAGACAGATCTACCTCCTCCCAGCACGAAGAAAAGAATTAACTTTATTCATGGAGGATCTCAGTTGTGTCGCAACTCCGTAAATTCGATCAAGTAACATTAACGAAGGGTGAACACTGATGTACGTGACAGAATCCCATTCAAGGGACCTGACACACAAATCTCGTTCTGGGAAAGCGAGGCCATTCAACTAGATTCTCCACATGATGATGCTCTCCTAATCATGCTGGAAGTGGGTGAATATGAGCTCACTAAGATGCTTGTGGACACTGGGAGCTCCGTAGAACTCATCCTCCTAAGTGTTCTTAGGGATATGGGTATACCAGATCATGAAATCGAGGGGGATAAGATGGTGTTAACCGTCTTTTCCAGGGAAACCACGTTATCCCTCGAAACAATAAGACTCCCTGTAATAGCAGCTTGAGTAAGGAGGATGGTCGAATTCACTGTGATAGATAGGCCAGCCCCATTCAACGCCATCCTGGGCAGAACGTGGATACATTCGATGAGGGGTGTAGCCTCAACATATCATCAATGTATAAAATTCCCTACCCAGCATGGGATCGCAACAGTGAAGGGAAGTCAAAAGGCATCCAGAACATGCTATATGGGAAGTTTCCAAATAGCAAAGAAGAGCACATTATGTCAATTACAGTGTGAGGATAAGTTCGCAGATCGCCTGGCCAGAAAAAAGAGTGGCCCAGGCTCCATCGGACCTCGCAAGGACTTTGTCGAGAAAGTCGTGGTTAACGAGTCTCATCCTAACCAGAAGATAGGAATTGGATCTGACCTCTCCAGGGGCCAAAAGGACCAACTAATAGCCTTCCTTAAAGAAAATATCGGTTCATTTGCATGGACAACATCCGATATGCCCGGGATCTATCTAAGGATCATCTCACACGAGCTCAATGTCGATCCAAATCCCAAGCCAATGCGCCAAAAGCGTCAAAAATTCGGACCTGATAAGATCGAGGCTGTTAATAGCGAGGTTACCAGGTTGCTAAGTGTTGGATTCATCAAGGAGGTCAAATATCTCGACTGGCTAGCAAACCCAGTCGTGGTAAAAATGAAAAATGGCACCTGGCGAGTATGTGTGGACTTTACGGATCTGAATAAAGCATGCCGTAAGGATAGTTTCCCACTTCCTCACATTGACCAGTTAGTGGAAGCTACCGCAGGGCACCAGCTCCTCAGCTTCATGGATGTGTTCTCGGGATATAATCAAATACAAATGAACCCTGAAGACCAAGATAAAACATTCGTCATCACAGAACGAGGAACATACTGTTATAAAGTGATGTCATTCAGCCTCAAAAACGCAGGAGCGACCTACCAAAGACTTATGAACAGGATGTTTGCCAGCCTCCTGGGCAAGTCAATGGAGGTCTACATCGATGATATGTTGGTCAAATCTTTAAAAGAAGAAGACCACATAAGTCAGCTAGGGGAATGCTTCGATTTACTGAATAAGTATGGGATGAAACTGAATCCCTCAAAGTGTACCTTTGGGTTGCTTCGGGTGAATTCCTAGAGACAAGGTTATTTTTGGACCACCTTGGTAGCTGATTGCGAAGAACACTCTAAATCATGCGACAAATGCCAACGGCATGCTCCCACATTACATCAGCCTACTAAAAATTTGTCTTCCATCTCATCTTCATACCCCTTTATGAGTTGGTCTATGGACATAGTAGGACCTATGGTAACCTCGGAAAAAAGGTGGTGTCAATTCCTGCTCGTCCTTACATATTACTTCACTAAATGGATAGAAGCAGGGGATTTCCAACAGAGTAAGGCAAACCACGTGGAAGAATTCGTATGGCAAAATATAGTTTACCGGCACGGAGTCCCATATGAAATCGTAACCGATAACGGTTCACAGTTCATTTCAAATCGGTTCCTCGAATTCTGTGAAGACCACATAATCAGGCTGACAACTTCGACTCCACGTTACCCTCAGGGCAACGGGCAGGCCGAGGCAGCAAATAAACTGATATTGAGTAATCTCAAGAAACGATTATACGCTAAAAAATAAAAATGGTCTCATCCTTAAACCAACGCTCATCTACTAGTTTCAGAACTCAGACGGAGAGATCTTGCATTTCTAGCTGCCAGATCAGGACTTGACCACACTGGATGACGAAGCGAACATCGATTGGATGCCGCCGGAGCACAAGTTAGTGCCCAGTACTTCCCGTTCTCAGCGCATACGCAAAGGATCATTCGTTCGAGCTTCTCGCTCATCTCCAAGAGCATCTGCTTCTCACATATAGGAGGACTTTCCTGAGAGCGTCCCTATGAACACAGCTGATCAGATCGAATACCTTCTTCCTCCAGATTGCAGCGAGTACCGTCTCACACCTTGCTCGTTCGAGACATATGATGAAGAGAAGTGGAAATTTGTCAGTGGGGGTTTGCTGAAGAACAACACCATGCTGATGAAGATTTGGGGAGCACTTGCTAAGATACCGACTCCCAAGGTACCTACCTGTTTCAGGGCAACGGCCACTGAAGATGATCGTGATGATGAGCCAGCTGCTGGCATGCACGACTTTGGGACCGAACCTGACGTTGATGGACGCAGGTCTGCTGTTGGTGAATCCAGTGGTTCACAGCCACCCGATGAGAGACTTCCCAGAAGGAGGCGCACGCTAGGACAGGACGCGAGCGGTAGTTATGAGGACCACTGATTCACCATTAATATTCTCTATTGCTCGTTTTATTTTCTTTCATTTTATATTTTTCTCTAGTCTGTTTGGTCTTCTTTTTTATTTATTTTCACACCGAGACGGTGTGAACTAAGTCTGGGGGAGGATCTTTGTCGTTTACTAATGCTATTTCTTTCTTTTGTTTTTCCTTTTGAGTCATTTTGATGTTTTCCTTGAGTCATTTTGTTTTATTGAGTCAAAACTTGTTGGAGCTTATGATCACGACCTTTGAATTTTTAACTAATTTTGCATCTAAATGACCATTGCCGCAGGGCTAGTTTTAGATCAGACTAATGAAAAATCTAAAGGTTGACTAGTCAAACAGAGGCATCCATGGTTCCGAGAAAATTCAAAAGCTTGAGCTAGTTTCTGAGCTCTTCCTTTTACCTCATCATCGCGATTGGCGCCTTTAGAGCTAGACTTTTCATTCGAATCTGACAAGATAACTTGTGTAAAAATATGGTACTCCTCTCCCTTATTTAAAATAAAAAGCAGAAAAGATGAAATGATTTTCTTTCGGGTAATGGGCTAGGAAAATTTCCATCGATCCCATTATTTTATCTCGAAAGAGATGATCACACTAAGGTCGGAAGCGATGTTAGGAAAATTTCCAGAGATACCACTATTCGCCTACACCTTAGAATAAAAGGGTGGCACTAAAATGAACAGGGGATTCGGTGGCAAAAACCATCAATACACCCGCCATTAACCCTACGGAAAGAAAATGAGAAAAGAATAAGTCTGGGGGAGAGAAAAAGTACCAAAGGTTATGTTGTTGTCTTGTCACGATATCGAAAGGGAAAGAGTCTAGAAGGTTCTTGGCACCATGATCTTTGATGAGACCAATTGATGATGGCTTTTGATTATTCCGCGAAATAATGAGTTGAATTTGGGAGCCTACGATGCTTGCATAGAAGTACGTGGTGGTTCGGTCTAGAGCTAGTTTGGCAATACGTGGATTACTAAGGTAACGGTCTTTGCAGAGTTCTAAAGGAAATGTGAGTCTCCGTTGTTTTTTCAAACCTTTTTTTTTTGCTTATTTTTCTGTTTGCTTGAGGACAAGCAAAAGACTAAGTCTGGGGGAATTGATATGTTTGGTTTTTATCGTTTTCTAACACATGTCTTGGTGTTTCTTTTGAGTATTTTATCGAGTCAAAGTCCGTTTTTAGAGTCTTGTATTCAGTTATCTCAGGTAAAAAGGTGTTTACGGAAGAAATTGGAGTTACGTAGGCAAAAACGCATGGAACGTTACAAAAAGAGCATAATCAAATCGATCGATGGAGCATGCCTTGAAGAGCCAGAATCGATCGATGCAAAGAGTGCATCGATCGATGGAGCATGCACAGAAGAACCAAAATCGATCGATGCAAGCCTGCGAGAAGGAAAATGAAATTTTTGACTTTCCTGTTTTGCCCCGGAAACTGCCTATTCTGACCTAATTCGCCCAGAACCCTATATATACTTTGTTTTCAGCCACTTTTTAGGCTATCTCTCCTTTGACGGCTAACTATTGTACTCAGTTTTTGGTCATTGATTTTGTAAGCAAGAAGAATAATATTTGCAACTATTGAAAGAATTCTAAACCCTTTTCATCTCTTTCAGTATTATTATGAGTTTTTCTCTATCTTCTTGCTTGTTCTCCATTGTCATGTTCGAGTAGTCTTATAGTTAGGTTTACGATTTCAAGGGGATCCATGAACCATTGAATTAGACATAGATAGGGATTTATCTTTTGTGGTTTTCGCTTATTGATGTGTTTATTGCTTAGGCTTAAGTTAACCGCTTAGTCTATGAACTAGGGCTTAATCTATCACACGGGGTTTTAGGTTGCTAGAAAGAACTTAAGCGAACGAATTGTCCTTAGCCTGCGAAAGTTGAGGTTAAGGCGATTCGTGAACATATTGAACATGCTCATTAATGCTGATCTAGAATTCTATGCCAACGGAAGTTAGGATTTTAGATTGCTTGGGTTAGTAATCAATGCCACGAAAGTGGATTGGTTATACTTTTATGTTTGAGTTTGAAACTTGTGTTAGTTTCCCCCTAAATAGTTGTCTGATTTGTGATATCTGGATTCCCGAGAATAAACCTCTGACCTAACGTTTTTCCTTTATTAAATTTACATCGATATAATTGCTTTCGTTACTTTTCCAAAACCAATCATATTCTTGTCTTAGCTTAGTTTCATAATTGTGAGAATTGTAATGTAACATTGGTCTCTGTGGATTCGATCCTAAAGTACTACATTGACAACCGTTACGATTGCGGTAGTGTACACTTTAGTTAATTGACTACGTGGTAAAATACCTAAATCATTCGACTTGATGCAATTCTCCTGAGACCGCACGATCTCTCGCGCTTCACTCGACCCTGACAGATTTGGTTACAATTATAGCAATAATGTCGGTGAGTCATACTTTGTCTTCTTACGTTCTAAATATGTCCCTAGACTCCGAGAAGGAGCATCACCTAGATGGATACCGGAGGAGATGGACTACATACCTACTGCCCCACGCCTATTGTACACGATTGGACAGTTCCTAGTGGCCAAGGCCAGCAGAGACGCCGAGGCAGAGCATGCTCGACTACTTAAACAATCACAGGCCCGTGCACCATCCGCGAGTTAGTCTCACGAACACGGACCAGAATACGCAGCCATGGAGAAGAAGATAGCACGACAAGAGAGACGATACATGCGCATGATGCGTTTCCTCGAAGAGCACCACCAGTTCGATGGCAACACGCCCGACTCCGAGACAGATGGCTCAGGCGACGCCTAGCCATTCACCACCACGGTTTAATCGATCTCTTTCACCTTATCTTTTATTTTAATGATTTTACCATCCTTTCACCAACTTTTTCACACTGAGGACAGTGTGATTTAAGTCTGGGGGAGGGTGTTTATCCATTACTAATCTATTTTTCTTTTCTTTGGATCTTTTAAATTCTCGGTGAATTTTTAGGACCTCGTGTAGTATTTTGATTAAGTATTTTTCAGGAACATAAGAACAAAATCTATGATGATATAGACCACTGTGCTTCTACGCTATTTCCTCGTGCTAGCTCTTTTGTGGTTTAGTACTAGACTAGGCGGTAGCTAGAGTGCTTTCAATGCGACATCCCCAGGGGACTTCAAGCCATAGAAATTATTTCTGACAGGATATACTAGCTCATTTTATTTGGACTTAATCTATATTTAATCTTCTTATCAATTGTTTTAGGCGAGACAACGAGTCATACATAGGACATATTTTTCATTTTTACCACTCTTTGTTGTCCTAGATGGCCGGTTCATCTTTAGCCGGTATCCCATCTGAAACTTAACCTTTGTTCAAACCTCATGCAACTCTCTCGTTCTCTTATGTGCAGATCTGTGCAAAAATGCCAGAGAGCGAGGAACGACACAGTTGTTCAGTCACTCGAAAAGACGAGAGACTAGACGGATTCGGTTGTGGAGGTATCGACAAATCAAGCTAAAAAGTTGCCTTGAAAATCGTTTGTAAATGGTAATTTTTGTACTCTCTAAGGCTCCCATTTAAAGGCGTTTTCCCTTTTCTATAAAAAATTAAAATAAATAAATAAAAAAACCCAAAAGGAAAGGAAATAAAAGCCTAAGAGTCTTAGAGTAGTCTATATTTTTATCAAGGCAACTATGTTTCAATATGTGAGGAGTAAGAAGTCGTTCGAATCATTACCCGAAGAAAAATCTAAGTCCGGGGGAACGACAGAAAATTTCTATCAAAAGGAGAAGAGTCCTGACGAAGGAGGAGTTTTGCAGACACACTTATGCGAGCAAGGAGTGACTGAAAAATGTGGGTACCAACAGCTCCATCCTCTCTTGCTGTTTTGCATAATATCTAGCATCCTCCGAAGAAAATACGTTAACCCGAAACACTTTTAGCCTCACCTTTAAATTCCCCTTAAATGCTTAGCATCGATTGTCTTGTCTAATATTTTTGGTAAGAATCACGCAATCTTTAATGAATGTTAAGAGCTAGTTGACTGAAAGTTAGGATCTATGTGGTTAGACTTTCGCATGACGGATACCGTGGATTAGCGTTGTAGTACTTTGGTGAGAATTTTCTAGACTAAGCCCGATTGATGCATTACGTTGGTTATGGTTTAGAAGAACGGTCACTTAGAATTTTGTTAGTTCCTGTATTTTCGAAAACCTTTTTCCGAGTTTAGATTTCTGTTTTTTTTTACGACAAACAAAGATCTAAGCCTGGGGGAGTTAATAACACTGGTTTTTATGGATCACTTTCATATTCTTTGCAGGTGTTTTAACTCCGTTTTCAAAGGTTTTCAAGTGATTTTCATATTTTAGAGATTTGAAAGACGTTTCAGGTAACTCGGAATAAAAGAGTGCATTTCGGAGCAAAAGTACGTTTTTGGATAAACTTGGATCGTCAAGAAGTCTTGCAGCTAATGGAGATATTTTCACTGTGTGGTCATCCCCAAATTTGGATACAACAAAGTAGAGACAACCCGTTTTCAAATTCAATTGGATTGGAGGCAATCTAATGGTTGGATCCTTAAATATACATGAATCACTGAAGGCAGATAAAGCTGCCCCGAAGAGGAGCCCAAGGCGCTTGGAGGAGCTGGAGCCGCGGCCAACTGCCAATCCGCTACTCCTGGAGAGCCTCCACCCGCAGCCAAGAGGCATTTTGCCACTCCTGGAGAGGCCGCACCCGCGGCCGAGCCCTTCTTAGCTTGAATCATCACTTCACTTACCCAAGGTTAAACTGTCATTTCACACCAAACCCTAAACGTAGAATACCTCTATAAATACTTATTTTATGCCTCTTAGACAGTTACGTTAGATTATTTTCATGCTTTTTAGAAGAAGGATTCTTCATCGGTGTTCTTCGATAGAGAAGCTTTCTTCATCCCTTTTTATGCACTGTTTTCTTTTGAATTTATTGAATATATTTACCTCAGTTATGGCTTAGTAAATCTCTTGTTGGGTGAAAGGGGTTTGAAGGGGAATTTATGGTTCGATTCTTATTAGGGTTCTAGTCTAGGATACTTATTAGGGTTCTTCGTTCTATCTTTATTGTTAATGCGTTGCTTGACTAACTGTCTTAGAAACTTATATTAGGCGTTTAAGAGCCATGAGAGTGATGCATCTAATCGCTTGACATTGGGTAGACGAGCAAATCCATCGTAAGATTTCGAAAGTATACTTACGGAGGAATTATGGGCGTAAACGACCTTTGAGAGTATCATTCACTTCTTGCGCGGGCGGAGACGGAAGCTACCGTCCAAGTACAGAAGTGAGTAGGTGTGTAGCATTACAGGAATAGACTACACGCAGCGTACGTGTTCCAAGTTCAAGAACCCAAAGTCGACAAAAGTCGCTTTAGAAATCCTAGAAATTTACTTGTAAAAATCGGCCATAAACCCTAGAAAATTCCCGATTGCCCAACGCTTCGTTTAATTGATTTACAACCTCGAAATAATTATTG
>PKML01054887.1:0-11188 GCA_002933935.1 Eutrema yunnanense
ACTGACCTTCACTCTTCATTATCATGCCTGTTTAAATATATATATATGTAAACCAAGATTAAATTCAAGTCAAACCAAACCAAATCAGATGATTGTCCCATCTTGTTTAGTTTATGAGGATATCATATGCATACCGAATATCCAAATGCACTAAAAGACTTATTTTAAAATCTACTTCATTAAGAGAGAGTTATTATATCATCCAAATTAGTTACAACTTTGTCATTGCTCTTATTAAACGGTGATTATGATGAATAAAGCAAATCTAAAAAATAAATCGAAACAAATATTTCTAAGAAAAAACGACTTTGAATCAATAAAATATTGCAATTGAAAGACAAATTTAGATTAACGAAACATGAATCTAATATATACATCTATATAAATAAATTATTTAACACGTGTGTTTGCAATCGACCAAGTTGAAAAGAAATTACAAAAGTTTAGAAGATTTACATGAAGAAATTAGGAGAAAAACAACGAAAATGATTGTTACTTTTTCCATTTATTTTTTTCTTTTCTTCTTGGAGTGATTGCAGATTTGCAGGCTTGTTTATATGAGCTGTTTTGGGTCTTTTGACTCTTTTCTATTCAACATTTAAAACAAAAAAAAAACAAATTATGGTTATGGAAACGGATATTGGTCAAACCAACTTATATGGTAACTTATTAACTAGAAAAAACGGGTAGCTTAATTATTTCAAAGTTTCCAAAATATAAATTTGTTCTCGATATTAAGTTTACCCCTATCAATCCTCGAGAATATTTGCTATTTACTATTACTAGTGACTAGGATTTAACCCGTGCTATAATTAGCGCGGGGTAATTCTTTTTTANATATATATATATATATAAGTGATTCCAATAACTAATTATAGGGAAATTTTAACCAATAGATCAAAATCTGTTTGAAAAGGGAGTAAACACAAAAACTGTTCTCCTCTAAACGGTCGCAAAGCCGATTCTAAACCGTTTCCTTCACATAACCATTTCCTTCACGTGCCATCTTTCCAACGTTGATTCTGGCCAGTGAACGACACATCTCCGGTGTCGGTACTGTGCCCCTGTTCACGTAACAAGTAACGATTATGTGATGTTTTTTTTCAATCGATCTCCCTCTTTGAAGAGGTTCATTTCGTTTGATGATTGGTGATGTCTCTTTACCGTCATCAGCGGCTATTGTCCGGTAAGTTCCGGTGTTATATCTCCGTTGGTAATCTCCAGTGGATCTTTTATTATGTATTTGCAAAATTTGGAACAAATCTTGATGGTTTTGTTCTGGAATCAACATTTACTACTTATCATCTTATGGTTCAAGTATGTAATCTGGATTTTCGATCCGGGGATTGGAGAAATAAGGATCAATGGTCGGCGGTTATGGGATCTAATTTTGATTTTCTTCGATGATTTTACTCTGAGGAAAACGGCATTACCATGGAATCAACCACCATGGAAACCGCCTTGGAAAGAACAAGGGTTTGGAGCATAATTATCTTTGTTGTATGGCGACATTCGTACAATCGTTGAAAATTGGCAGTTTCAAAGCTTATTTTCTTCGAAAGAATCAGTAAATTGGGTTCTTATTCGAAGAACACTTTTACTCCTAATTGAAAATTGATCAATGTAATACAATATAAAAAATGATGGACATCAGCCAAAGTTAAAGATCGAATCAGATTAAATGCGAATTTGAGAAAGGAAAGAGTGGACATTCTATTAGCGAGTAAACTTTCTCAAAAACAAAATTGTCAAAATTCTCCTTTTGTTTTATGATATTGTATTTCTGTTTTTTTTAATGTATTTTTTATGTATGTTGAATTTTATATAAATAAAGATAGTTGACAAAAAATAAGATCAAAATCTGTTTTGTGGAGGCAGCAAGGGGTTACAAGTACAATAACTGTCAACGTACGATAGCATCCACATTCATTATGTCTACTACAATATACATATATATAATGATTCAATGGGCGGAATAAGTTTTTCGATTATTACTCGCGCTAATTATAGTGCGGCTTAATACACACAAAAAAAAAAAAAAGACGAAAACGAAACTGACCATATTTTTATTTGTTTTCCACATTTTTTCAACACAAATTCTAGATTATAGTAACCGACACTAGGAAAAAAAGGAGAAGGAAAGATCAAAAGTTTGGTAGATGGATCATAGTAGAGGGAGGATCCATCATTCGGGAGAAGTCGTTGAAGCTTACGAATCCATCGCCGTCTTCGTCTACGGCTGCTATCATACGACTGCATTCCTCTAACGTGCACCGGTCATCACCTATCGCGGCGGCGAATACGCGGAGGAGCTCCTCCGCCGATATCAGACCATCTCGATCTGAATCGAAGAACTCGAACGTCTCTCTCAGCTCCGCGGAGCCCTGATGATGAGTCGACGAATCAGAGGAGACGACACGGCTAGCCAGCGTCTCCAGGCTGATGGTACCATGGCCTTCCCGATCCACTTCCCGGAGCATGACGCTGATCTCATCTTCACTCGGCGGATTGGGACCGAGTAGACTCAGAAACGCCTCCAGATCATGTCTCGAGACGGCTCCGTCGTTGTCTTTGTCAATTAGCTTGAAGGCTTTGAGAAGCTCGACGTGTGAGTACGGAGAAGAATCGTCGGTATGTGTTACGACGGTGATATCGGAAGATGAAGAAGTCGACGACGCGGAACCGAAGGAAGACGGCTTGTGGCGAGACACCTTGGATGGAAAGAAACGTTTGGGACTGAATTTGATGAACTTCATCTTCATGGAGTAAGAGAAATATCTGATGGAGATGAAGGAGAAGAAGAGAGATTTTAGAGCTTAATTATAAGCCAAGTCTGTGAGAGTAGTAGCTCTTTGCACTTTCCTCGAAATTTCCATATGAGACTTTCCGTTACTAAACTTTATCTTGTTACGAATTTATTTGTTTTTTTCTATTCATTTTATACTTATATTATAAGATTGCTACATGACAACAAATTACTAATGAGATTGGAGAATCTAATCCAAAACTACTCTTGCAATAAATTATGACTTAAGATAACTAATCTTTTTTGTCAACATGGGATCACTCGTTCTTTTCATCTGCTTCAAATCAACATGTTATGTTACATATTTTGACAAAACAACCCACAAAATATCCTAATTGTAAAAACATAACCCTAATCCGCTATATCATATTACCGTATAATATAAATATTTATTAATTTTGAATATTTGAAATTTTATCAAATTAAAATATTTTTTTAAAAAAAAAATTATATCATTTGATATAATTATGGTTCAATTAAATAAACAGATCATCTATACTATTAAAACAAAAACACTTTTTGTAGCCAAACATATAAAAATTCAGATATTTTCAAACATGTAAAAATTCAGATATTTTTATAACTTATCTAGATTAATTATACATGTTGCCAAACAACACAATTTGTAAAAAGAATCTTATTAAATATTATCAAAACATGCAAAATATCATGCTGATTCGAGAAAGATTAAAAGTACGGATTATCCTATTTTAGCACTCATTAATAAACAACACAATATTTTCTCTATAAATAATCACTTTTTCAAAAAATAAATATGTTTTTACTTTTTAGTGCCCTGGTAAATAGTATAGAGAAATACCCTCAAATAGCACAAAAAATATTTTTTGTCCCAAAACTAGCACCTTAAATTTAAAATACCAAAAATAGCACAACTAATTATTTTAAAATATTTATTTACCAAAAATAAATTTAAAATAGAATTAAACATTATGTTTGGGTTCACTATTTCCAATTTAGGGTTTAGTTTTTTCCCATTAGGAAATGATTATAAGTCATTTTTATATTAAATTTATGCTAATATTATCAAAATTGGTGCTATATTTATGATTTTCACCCTTGGATGCTAAATTTGGGAACTTTTAGTTTTTTTGTGCTATTTTGTAGAATTGCCCAATAGTATATGGGATTCTTTTCTTTTCTTTTCTTTTCTATTTTTCTGAAATTTACAGATATATTCCAAGTCCACAAATGAATAAGAAAAATAATCAATGCAAACATACACAACACGCACCTTAATATATACTATTTATTTACCAGGCAGGCACTAAAAAGTAAAAACCCTATGGAAACTCTCCAATCCCTTGTTAAACAAGAATCTAATCTGAATCAATTGAGAATCTCTTCGCTCCAATCAATCAGTCTAAGCATCTATAACACTACCAGACACCGGTTCTTGTAAACCGGAATCTTCTGAAGAAACGGTAACCGGAACCGAGCCGTTATGTTCTTCTTCAGCATCATCATCTTCTTCGTCTATTTCATGTTCTGATACAGAGCTATTATCCATCTCCTTCTCCGGTATATCGAGCTGTACACTCTCCGGTAGCTCAGTATTCTGATTCCCTATAGACATTCCCAACTTCTCTCTTTTAACTACGTTTAAAACAAACCCGTTACTCGTTCTCTCAGTCTGTAGAAGATCACCTTCAGTAACTGTTATGCTTGACGCGTTTGCTCCATTGCTGTTAGGTTCCCTCTTCTCAGATTCGCCCTCCGAATGAGCCGCCATGGATCTCGAGCTTGGACTAAACGGGCCAGGAACCGCTGGGGAATTGGGACTGCTACTAAATCCTCTGGTCAATGCAATGTCGATATCCAGACCCTGAACGAAATCAATGAACTTATTAGCCGAAGCTGTTCTCATCAAAGGTCCACCAGTTCTTGTCCAAGAACTCAAATCCACGCTCTCGGTTTCACTATCGCTTAAATTCCTTCCTGAAGACGCGTGGAGATTATTTTCAGCGACGAGGTCATCGAGTGAACCCGTTGAGTTCTCTCGAGCAATGACGTTCCAAGATGGGATTCTTCTAGAAGCATTAAATCTGGTGGTTGAAGCTAATCCGTGATGAGATGATGACGTGCCGCCACCATTAGCGGCTCTCTCAGCGCTTCTCTTGAGCCTGCGCATATGGTTAAGAATAGCTACACACTCATCAAGCGCAAGCTCGATCCCACAGTTTGCTTTAATGGCTGAAAGCTTCTCCCAAGTGCATCTTCTTCCTTGGTTAGCCGCTTTCTGAAGCTCGACATGAGTCGGGTTTTGTATAATCTTCGAGTACTGCAAAAAAATATCCACAACCAATAAGAATCTAGCAAGTCCAATGCCTCTGATTTCTATTCAAAGAAAATTCAAGATTTCAGGTTTTGGATCAGAACCTGAGCAAGAGTAGCAGGCATTACAACTGTTACATCACCTTCCCACTCCTGAGCAAAAAGCTTTGCGAGTCCACCCAGCGGAAAACCGAGCTCTAACACCTGGTTGCATCTATGTTTAACCTCCATCTCCACTAGATGCGCCAGCTACAAAGGCAGAAAATGCGGTTATATCAGAAACAGAGTCTGACAAAAACAGAGTTAACTATGCACAATACATACCTTAGCAGCAAATCTACCACCGTAAGCTCGAACTATATCCTTTAGACGCAGTAACGGTGCAATGTGAGGATTGGCTTGGCTCACAATAAAATGATTGACATTGAACAGTTCCTTAAGCTGCATCATTGGTAAATCAACCTCCAAACTACCATCTCTCCACCGGCGTACAGATGATTTAGTGCCTTCTTCTGGATCCAAATTGAAGGGTGGATGGTATGGCACGATCTCTCCACTTCGATCTTTAGCCATTAGTTCTTGAGCTTCAAAGAGACCGGGAAAAGCACAAGAAGCAGTCACTGCGCTCCATATAACCACGTGAGGCGACGTCAAATAGTTAAGGCACCGAGGCGGTTCGTGCTTTCTTGGGGAGCAAACTGTTATCCCCAGTATCCTTCCTGTCATATCATAAGCTTCTTGGAATGTGAGATTGCATGTGAGGTTTCTAAGCATACACTGCAACTGTCTGATATCGTGTAGAGCGCCTTGTGTCATTACCCGTTTCACGATTGAGAAAACACTTCCGAGCTGATCAAAGAACTGTAAAGAATGCAAGGAGTTTTCAAAGAAACTCTGTAGCTCTGGCCAAGACCTTGAGGCCACAACGGCACAAATTATGGATCCAACACTAGAACCGGCAATTATCCGAGGTAAAAGCTTATGCTCAACCAAAGTCCGAACCACACCTACATGAAACGCACCAAGAGAAGCCCCACCGCTCAGAAGCAAAGCCGTTCTACCAAAGGCATGCCGTGTTTCATGCATAAAGGAAAGCTTCTCTTCTAAAGAAAGCTCCTCTGAGTCAGAGTTACAGACCATCCTCAACTGAGTAGAGACCTCATCGATATACTCTTTTATATGTCTAGGAACCTGAAGTCTACCTTTATGAAGCTCCGAATTACACATATTACCGAGATTCCTCACGAGATCAGCTCTCATACAGAACATGATGTCTCTAAGGGATCCTTCTTGGCGACGATGACGAAGCTCCTGAAGCTTGTTCTTAACCAATTCTTCGTCATAAAGATCAGATTCATTCAACTTTGGTGTCTCCTTTTCTAGCATCTTAGCAGCATGAGCCCATTCCTCATAAGTCAAAGCAGTGCGCATCATGTTCCTCCAGAATTTCCTTCTGTATGCCATTTCCGCCTTCATTTTAACGTTTGTGTATCGTTTTAACAGGAAGGCGATGATTGTGACAACTGCTAAGATCCCTTGTGGGTTCCGGGGATGAAACCAGGATACAAAAGGTGAGATTATGAGCTTAAATCTAAGGAACCAATGCAGCAAGAAGCGAAAGAGATCACGCCTAAGCTGTATGATTGATTTGCAGAACAAGACTCTAAAAGCGATGGTTCGACCCATGATCGATGTTGGTCCGATTGAAAATGGATCAACTTTAGCCTCGTTACTTATATCCATTGGGGATGATTTATGTTTTCCACTGCAAAAAGGTAAACAAAAACGAGATACTTAAGTACTAAATGGATTTTATTGAACAGAGTCATGATCTATTCTTAGAATTCGAAACCGAGTCAGCATTTTTGTTTCCCCAAATTTGGCTACCAAAACGAAACTGGCAAAAGGAAACTGATTTTTAAGAAAAGTATGATCCTTTTAAGAAATTTTTTGAAAAACGTGAATAAGAGCTTCAAATCGAGGAAAAAAAGAGGAGGTTCCAACGAGATGATGAACTGGAACTTTCTTAGCTAATAATGAAAAGCCCAGGAAACGAAAAGAGAAAACGCAGAGAATCATTACAAACACCGTAATCGAAAACCAGATCAAAATAGAAAATAAGCAAATTACCTGAGTCTGGGACTTGGTAGGTCAGAACAAAATCGAGAAGCAAGAAGAAACGTGAAGCAGAGACTTTACTTGGGAAGAGAGAGAGAGACGTAAATAAATGGGGGAATTAAAAAAAAGGCATAGGGAATCGCGACGGGATAAGAGAGGGCGATAATGGTGACTCGGCCGAGAAATGGCCCATCACGACGGCTTCTTTCTTTTTTGGATAAACGTGAGAGAGAGAGAGAGAGAGAGAACGGAGAAAAAAAAGGTCGTTGGATAAGATTTACGCAATTCCCACGTGGAGTGTAAAAACATCACGGTGTTTTGTTTTCATAAAATAAAACATCATGGTGTTGTCATGTGGAAAGACTAAACAACCTGTAGTTTCAAGGAAAATGACCGATTCTTTAATCTGAACGCCGAGTTTTTTTTTTCTTCTCCAAACGCTGTGTTTTAGAACAAAAAAATGTGATTGGCAGCAAGCAAACGCTGATTTGTGGTAATATTCGTATAATTTTGAATCAAATAAACGCTAATTTCTACCATAATAATGTGCTAAAGAGCCAAAGATATGGGCGATTTGTGTTTGTCACTTGTACAAGATTAATCATAATGTCATATTGTATATCAAAATTGAAAATTTAGACCTGTGTTCATGTTAAAACCAATTAAAAAAAAAAAGAAGAATACACTTGAAAAACTGTGCCGAAAATTAACTTTTCCAAGACTTTGAAAACTTAACATTTTGCAAATTTAAAAGAGAAGTCCTAAACTCGGGTCCAATCATATATCTTTGAAATAGTTAGAATTCCATTTTTTATCATCAATAAAGTTGTTGTAATTCGTGTGGGTTTCGACATAAATAAACGAAATAATGGAAAACCGTGGTTGTATCTTCGACTCGGGGCTTGTAATTCCATAATATATGCATACAAGTAAATATGGCAAAACTTGATTCTACTCTTTATGTGTTTATAAAAAATGTTAGTTTGACAAATTTCACACATATTAAAAAATTACTAAAAGTTCTATATTAGTTTTTATTAATATACACTAGACAATTTTTGTATTTCTAATTAATATATTAAAAAAATAAAGTTAAAATTGAATTTTTGTTTAAAATGATGTATTGAAAATATAAAACGATATTTTTTGTAAAACAAAAATAAAACTTTAAAATGATATTATTTTGTGAAACGGATGGAATATGATAACACCATATTTTACACGTTTTTAAGGTTTAATTTCGTAGGTTTTTAGTTCCACTTTGTATAGTTTTTGGATATTTTCATGCATTTAGGTCCAACTTGAGTCTCATTGCATTTTAGATGTCCTAGGTTTTCTTTGCATTCTTTTTGGCTTGTTTGAGCCATTTTCAGGTGTTCTTGGAGTCATAGGAGTTGGAGGAGTGAAGATAGCCACAAAAAAGGTCATTGCAAAATACAGAGATGCAGGATCAGGTTGATACGTCATAAGTTTGGCAATGGATGAAGGACTTTCAACCGATGGATTGAGCTCATATTTTAACACGAGATAGATCAATGGCTTAGCTTTCATTTGGAAGTGGTTTGAGGCAATTCCAACGGTGCGATCAGAAGTTATGCCAATTTCCGTGACGACGGTCCAGTCTGGCGCGCGAATGAGGTACCTGAAGAAGTCCATCGGTCGGCCTCTGCCCGATGCAACTGACCGATGGAACTTCTGAAAAACAGAAATCCGCATCGATGCGATGTATCGGGAGCAGGAGACCGATGCGACCAGCGCGACCCCTTTTGCCCATAAATACAATTAGACCCATTTGTTGTTTTCTAAGCTTTCTTCTTCATTTTTTTTTGTGTGTGCTCGACCCAAGAACTCTCTCTAGAGTTTCTTGGGTTGTTCTTCATGTATAATCCACATTTTTGAAGGATTCTTCACTTATATATATGCTTTGATTTCTTCTTTCTTTTTCTTGAAGATTCTTCTTCTTAAACTTGGGAAAGCTCAAGAACACCACTTGGTGTTCTTGATGGATCTTCATTTTCATGCCATCTAAGAGAAGATTTCTTCATCCCTTTATACATATCATGTCTTGTTGATTCTTGTTCTTCATTTCTATGGTTTAATTTTGGTGTTCTTGTGAGTTGACTTTTTGTTGGATTTTGGGTAATGCTTGATTTGGATGGTTTGATAGTTGATTCTTGATGTTTAGGCTTAGATAATCATTTGTTCTCATGTTAGGAGGGATCTTAATGCTAGAATCGAATTGACAACTCATTTCTAGAACTTAAGACATTTCTCGCCCGGAAGGTGTTCGATGAAATGTCTAGAAAACTTCTAAGCATGCAATTCAATTCTTAGCCAATGGAAATTGATGATTAAGGTGAATTGTTGACTTGTATGGACTAATGCTTAATGATTATGGATCATTTAGTTTTGAACGGAAGTTCTTGATAACTAGATGATTTGTAAATGGATTAGTATCATGTGAGTGAACTAATCTACTTGTGTGATCCATGTCATAAGAATGAATGTGCATTGAATGTTTAGGCATCATTAGTCAATTGTCTTGATGGTTAGATAATGGTTATTTAGGATGATCTTGGATGAGTCTTTCACTTAGGTTGGTTCGTAATGCTAGAGTTGACATGATAAACCGAAACCTAGTACTACACCTTAGATTAGTTAGATTTTTGATCTCATCCCATGCATTAGGGATAGATTCGAGTAAGCGGTGTTAGTACTAGATTAGGATTGTTCATTCATTTCTAGATCTTAGGCATTTCACTCATGACCCGAGTTTAGTTGCTTGACCCGAACCTTTTGTGAGCTTTACATATCCTAGCCAACGAAAGTTGATGTTTAGGGTGTTTAGTGAACTAATTGGAATTGTTTCTTAATGTTGTTGATTATTTAATCACAAATGGAAATTTGTCCATGATTAGATAATTAACAAAGTGATTAGTGCCATGGAAATGGATTAGTCATATTTGTGAATTCCATGTTCTAAGATAGTGATTAATGCTTCCAAATGATTCATTGTTTGATTGTTACCCATCTCATTGATAGCTTAGTTCATGATCCAACACTTTGTCTTGTGTCTTTGTGTTTTATTTTCATTCTTGCATTTGTTTCTTTTCCCATAAACATATAAAAACCAAAAACAATGTTTGCTCTAGATTAAGAAGTTTCTTGCATTCTTAGTGCTTCAATCTTAACCCCTTATGGATTGACATCTCAAGTACTACAATGACATGAGTACACTTGAGATAATTGACACGAAAATATCCCGTATCAGAATACTATTGGTTTCTATTATCTAACTCTAATATATATATATGGAAAAACAAAATGTAACCAACGTATTACCATTCTTGTTTTACTCCACTATTACCATTTATGATGGACACGAATATATTCTACCAATTAATACACAAATTAAAAGAAGTTATAAATATTATAGAGAAGGTGAAGAGCCCTAGCTAGCTAGTTGAATCAATCACAAATCATGGCGCTTCGTATCAACCACGTGAGGTTTCTTCTTATCGTTGCTCCGGTATTCCTGATGGTGGTGGCTTCCCTGGCCGGAGAAAGTTTTCCGGTTGATTACCCGGTGAAGCAAGATTCAGCAAAAGAAGATACGATTTGGAAAGAAGTTTTTCACGAGGATTATGGATCTTGGAGCCCGACTCCAAAAGTTCGAATAGGTAGTCCAGCACCTATTCCTCATGATTTTACACGACCACGTAGATTCAAGGTCGTCTAATGGATTACCGATTTCGAGATAATTGATTCGTTTTTATTTCGTTAACGATCAATTATAATTTTTTTTGGATTAGTTACAGGATTTCTAAATACATTACGGTGTTTAAGTTTTTTTTTGTTTTATGTCTTTTTAATTATAACTAGTTAAGAGTTTCTATAACCAGACTGTTTGGGATCTTTTTTCTTTTGTCATGCATTGAATCGAATCGATGATATAAGTTTCTTATACAACAT
>PKML01054887.1:11751-31281 GCA_002933935.1 Eutrema yunnanense
TGAATCGCCATTTGATTCTCTTCTCTTGATAATTCTGGAAACATAATGGGAAATCCAGGGGGGCCATCACTGAGATTCTGGTTCAACCTAACCTCCGTAGTTGCTGATCTAGCTGGTATCTGCTCACGGATCGGAGACCCAGCGACATTCATTGGTCTCTTATTGGTACTTCGTAGAAGCGGACAGAGGTTTCTTTCATGGGTCAATCTTCCACAGTGGAAACATTTTTTCCTGAGTTTCTCATACTCGTACCCAATGACTACTTTTTCACCGGTAGGTAAGTTCAGCAATTTTGTATCCCTTACTGGTCGAGATATATCAATAATCACTCTTGCCCGAATATATTCTGTTTTTTGCGACGCCTTCGGATCGTACGCTATCTCTTCCACTTTGCCCAGCGGTTTTGCCAATTCAGACATGGTTTCCGCCGTGTAGAAGTTCATCGGGATGTTGCTTATACGAACCCAGACTTCAAAGGAAGTTAGGAAATCCGCAGGTGGAGTTGTAGTCCATCTCTCGAGGAGCATAGTCCATTGATTGTAAGACCAAGGTCTATCCTTCAGCACCGTTTGCATATCCTCTTCCCTTTGGAAAATAAACTGAAACTTGTCTTTGGAGAGAGCGATACCTCTCACTCTATCATACACCCGCCAGATTCGAGGCATTGCTTCAATCATTTTCGCCATCGGTTGACAATCTGGGTTTAGGAGCCTTCCCAGGAAGCTCAAAGAGTTAGCATCAAAAACCTTGAACTTGGGGTCATCTGGGAGGTTAATCGGTTCATCATCTTCTAATGACATTGCTCGAATCGCCACGTGAAGAGAATCAGCCATATCAGTGAAAACAACAGGGTCGTTGGAGTGAAGAATTCGCCGGAAAAGGTTAAGACTCGGTAGCAGATCGATCGAAAGGATAGTGAATTTGCATTGAATACTGCAATATTCTCCCACTAATTTAAGCGAAATCATTACGTGAATCGGGTTGATTGATACGGCCCAGAGGGAAGAAAGGAAAATTTCCAGAGCGAAGAGGAAGGTGATACGAAAAGAGGAAAGAAGCAATAATTAATTTCAGTAATTACCGTAGCTAATTAGCCGGCAGTGGGCTCCACTCAATTGAGAGAGAAAGGAAATTTCCAGTATGAGAAAAAAGGAAACCTTCTGGGAGGTTTAGAGAGGGCTAAGCGAGTTTACTAGCCGGTGTCTATTTTCCTTGACTTACTTCTAATATATATGAATTGATTATTATTTAAAAATATATAGTATTAAAAATAATTAAGAAATGAAATAATAAATAACCTCTTTAATACAAAATATATACTTTCTATATTTTAATCAATAATTTTAAAAGACTATTATATCATTTCCTATTTGTAATTATTTTTAAATAAATTATTTTGAAATTCACAAAAATTGTTTTTATATGAATTTTATAATATAGCTAATTAATGATTATTTATTATAGATAAATTATATAATTTGTAATAATTTGTTTATTTAACCCGTTTTGCAGTGAACTAAAATATTATTCGGGTTAACTCGCAAAAACTTATAATCTTAAAAACATAACTCTAATATGCATCGTTAAAANCTGCTATTTGTCTAACCATTCAGTCTCAGAATACCATGTCTACGAGTTCTTCAAGGTATGAAGTCATAGTCGCTATTACTTAGGCAAATTTGTAAATAAACTCGAAAAAAGGAAGACGAAAGGAGGACACTTAGAAGGCAAAATCATGGTTTGAGTAAAAATAAAAGTGAGAGTCGCGAGAGAGTTTCATAAAAAAAAAACAGAAATGGGAGTGCAAGCTGATGGAGGGGACTTATATACTTTCACTTTGAATAGAGATTATATCCTCATGCTTAGTAACAATACCAATTTTGTTTTGTTTTTCTGTGATGGACTTCAATACTTGAATTCTCAAAAGTCATAAGTTGAAGAACATAAACTATATAGACAACAGAGTATGATTTAATGATATTGACAGAATGAAGCAAGCTTAGCTTGACTGGTAATTAGATAGAGTGGATTGACGGTTGATGATTGATGATAGTCTTTTGATAATTTTTTGTGAAATTTCGAAAAATTATTAGAATATGGTGGGATATTCTTCGTTTTTATTTGCCCATAAAGCTAAAATTAAAGAAAGAAATACCGAAGAGATAAAAAGAATTGGAGGCATAACAATCAAATGGAAAAAGTCAAAGATAAAGAAACAACATTCTATTTGTCAAATGACATTAATGTTTCTTATTTTCTCAATAAATCATGTACATTTTCGAAATTTTCGATAGAATTCAGTTAAAAGATTTTTTCTTACAAAAGATGGTTTAAGAATATTTAATTTAACATGTAATCTCCAAATTATGCCAACGTAGTTATAAACTTTTAAACATTTTAATTTATAACCCTATTTAAAAAATCTCTTTGTCTCTCCTTCATCGCTGCTTCTCTCCTAGAGGGGTGAGGAATGAGCTAAAATGAAATTGTGAGAATTGGAAGCTTTGACAAAAGAAAAACACCGGAATTTTGATAGATAAACTTTTAAGGATATTGTAATAATTGTTTCACCCTTGTTTTCAATTCTATAAACCAATAAACTTAAAGATAAACGCTATATATTAACGGCAAGTTTGTGGAAAGATAGATACACAAAATAATGAGTGATTATAGAAATTTGAGTAATACTAATATTTGTTGAAAGCAACAGGAATGATTAAATGTTACTATTAACTAATTTGTTAGATCAAACATATATTTTAATAAAAGAAAACACGCATATATATTTTAATATTTTTCCAAAGTTTTAAATTCTGTATAATGGGATGCTAAATTTGTTTATTTATCTACTTACTAATTTATGAAATCATAAAAAATCATCTTGCCGTTTGTTACTGTTTGATGTTTTGATGTTATAGCTCACTCTATAAAAATCATATAGCTCACTCTAAAAAAATCATATAGCTCACTCTATAAAAAAATTCGCGTGTATACGCGGGGTTTCATCTAGTACATATATAAAGGGTTGGTCACAACACTCAAAAAATTAGATGAAGTATGGAATTATACAAACATCGAATCGGAGTAATTAAACTATAAGCAAACTTAAGGAATGTGCGAAATATGTCATAACCGAGCCACGGGTAATCCAATAAATAGATCGGTTTCGACCTCTGATGAATGTTTGGTTCTGCAACCACCCTCAGCTCCACTTTTCTCACTATGTAATGTTACTGGCAGCATTGGTCGCATCAACCTTTCCCTAATTTCCTGAAAAATAAAGTATAAAGTTGTTTTTCATACCATGTATGAAATAAGATCACGAAATAGTTCTAATTTTTTCACATTTTTTATATATAAACATTTTTTTTATTTTCCATAAAATATTTTCCTTCCATTTGCATTTCGCGTTTAGGTTTACAATTGACAATGGGATTAAATGCAAACTCAAACGAATAATATATCAATGCCTCAATAGTTCTCAAATCAATAAATCTTTAAGTAAACCATGATTCTTCTCATAAGAAAAAAGGTCTAAAATTGCGATGAACTTTCTATGTATCTAAACTTTTTGCTTAACGTTGAGATAGAAACTGAGCTCATGTGTATGTATGTATTTACCTCTTCATGTAGCCTTCTTCTCTCGTCCAAGTGCTCTCTCTCCTAAAATCCGTTAAAGAAAGATTCATAAAAATCGCATGGAAAATACAAAACATCCAATAAATTAAAATTTTCTATATAAGTTACTACGTGAAAAATACCTTTCCTTTTAGCTGCCTGAGTTGATCTGCATATAACTCAGCCTACGTACCAAGATCAACCAATGAAGACTTACATCATTAACATTCTTATATATAAAAAAACATATATATATGTGTGTTTTGTACCTTTCTTGATCTGACAATGCGAAGGCTTTTCTCAATCTGAGTGTCTATTTCTTGAAGTTCTGCCACCGAACACGAACCCAAACCTTGCCCCATTAGCTTCCTTCATATATAGTGGGCATTCACACAGTAGATTTCAGGGTTATGAAACAAAGTATGTTTATATATAATGCATAAAGAAACCCCATAAATAGTGAGATACGAACCGTTGATGAAGTTCAAGGAGATCAATTTTCTTCACCATTATATCCATTTCCTTCTTTAGCTGCTTCACACACCCAAAAAATGCCGAGTATGTCAGTATATATCAATTTTATATAATTAAAGAAGAAACTAAAATCAAGAATACTTATACACATGTATATAGAAAATGAACCTGCAAGTATAATTCTACTTGGGGGCTCCCTAGCACAAAGTACTCATTACTAAACTTGCCATATCTTTCAATCGTCTTCTCCATCCTGAAAAGGTAATTGGCAAAAGATGCTTCCTTAATAGTGGTGATGATGCTTCCTTTATAGTGATGATAATAACATTCATGAGATGAAATATTATGGGTTTAAGTGGTATATTAAGTGAATAGTAGACTAACTGAATAGTTGAATAGATGAATCATGGAATAAGAGAATCAATAGTGATGAAACAAAATTGTGAAACAACTGAATAGTTAAAACTGTTAGGAAATCTCAGATATTATACGAGATCGAGTTAAACTTAACATTTGTGTATATTTCTTTATTGTTAAATAGGTAGATTTCATATTCTCATATTTGTAAAGAACTTGCTAGACAAATTAGGACTTTGTATAAATAAGCCTATTGGCCAAATCAATAAACTAAGAGAAACTATTATACTTCTAAAGTTTCCTCCAAATCTATCATGGTATCAGAGCAATAGCCAAATCATACAAATTTTTGGCTTTGTTCGATCTTTGGACCACTTTTTATCATATATGATTTCTTATTCTACGATCATTTCAAAAAAAAAAAAAAATTTGTTTTAAGCTTCTCGCTTTGATTTTTATTTATTCTACCTTATTTGATCAACTTCTTCTACTTCTGTTTTTTAATTCTATTTTTATTCTTCCCTTTCGTCTAATTAAGTATTTGATTTTCCAAAAAATAAAAAATAAAAAATAAAAACCAAAAATGGACGTAACTTGTGTTTCTTCTTTGGATTATGGTGTTTTGGTTTGTCAAAATACATGAAATACAAGAACAGATCTTCATGTGGTTATTCATCAACTACACATTCGATGTGGCCACGAAGATCATGACTCCAACGGATATATACTGATCCGGTGGTTTATGATAATGTCTATGACATTTTTTTTAACCTTAAGACACAAGTTTTTTCATGGACAAGAAGTTCGAAAAGCGACCCAGACTTGTGACTTTAGTTCGAATCGACTTGAGGATTTCAAGTTCTTTACTTCAATGATCCAGGCGATATACGACGTTATGGATTTTAAGGATTGTCCAATCTCATACGTGTTACCATGTATGAGCTTGCGGGAGGGTGTTAGGAGATCTCAGAGATTATACGAGATCGAGTTAAACGGAAAATTAACATTTGTGTATATTTCCTTATTGTTAAATATGTAGATTTCTTATTCTCATATTTGTAAAAAACTTGCTAGACAAGTTAGGACTTTGTATAAATAAGTCTATTGGCCAAATCAATAAACTGGGAGAAACTATTATACTTCTAAAGTTTCCTCCAATCTATCAAAAACACAAAAGAACTAATTTTTATTAGATGATTGTAGTTTTATCTAAAATACTTGTGGGTTTGACTAATATGTCAGCTGGATAGAAGATTAATTAGTAGAATAATAAAATGATCGAATAGCAGAAATAACTTAGATAAAGTTTTTACGGAATAATCGTAAAACACTGAAAATTAGTTATGGTAATGATGTTTCGTCTTTTCTAATTATTATTTTTAACACACCCATGGTATATAGTGGAATGACTTCTTTTTTTTTGACAAGAGTTATATAAAATCAAAACAGTTCAGAAATACAAATCGAAAATACAAAGTTTACATAAAAATATCATATGGATATAGTGTAATCACTTTTCAAAAATGTGAAAACGTGAAAAGTTTATAAATATTCTGAATGATAAAAAATAACAGAATCATATGACAAAATATGAAAACTTGAAAAAGTGCTATAGGCGGAAAAAAAAAACCCTTTGTTATTTTTCAAGTTTTTCTATTCACCAAATCCNAAAACAAAAAAAAAAAAAATTCAATTTCGGCGACTCTCATCATCTTTGAAGAGTGTTCAAACACGAATGAAAGCAATAATTTTTTTAAAAGTTGTGATCTTTGACGAACAGAGAGAAACATATCAATGTCAATTGTGTGAATTCTGATAATCCTTTTCTTGACGACTCAAAAAAACAGAGAGAGATTTCCGCAAACAATCAAAGCTCGACAGTTCAGACAGAGAATGTCAAATCCGATGTTCGCGGAGAGCTCAATTAAAAGCAGCAGAAGAGAGCTTAAAAGGAGGGAGAGGAAGATGTGGAAGAAACCCATCAGGTTTTCCCGATTGCCCAGCTTCGGTTTCTCCGGTTCCGACTTCACTGTTGATCAGATTCCGGCCATCTTCTCCGGCTACAATGCCGAGTCTGAAGACTCCTCGTCTGATGATTCCAGCACTTACTCTAAATCATCTAATGATAACGATGAGATTGACCAGGCAAGTCTCACATCTCTTCTGTTTTTTTATTCTATCTCTCCCCCTCTTCTAGTTGGAATCAAGGGCTCACTAGATTTACTTAGAATCTGAGATCTGGAAATTGGTGAATTCTGATCTCAGGAAAGGTCCAAATCGGTGAGGAGACGAGCGAATTTGAAGAGTATTTCAAGCATGAAGGTTCTTAGGAGACAGTCAACGAGGAAATCATCTCTAGGAGGAGGACATAGACTGAAGAAGATGAGATCTATGAAGCGTTTATCTTCAAATTCGAGACATATGCTTAGGAAGAAGAATCTTGATTCAATTTCCAGGGAAGATTTAAGGTTATTAGAGCCTCATTACCTGAGACCAACGAGCTCTTCTGCTTCCAAGCATGTCGAAAAGATTCAGAAGAACCTTGAAGTAGCTAGATTAAAGAGAATATCGAGCTTGAGATACAATGGGTTGCTTAAAGCTACATGTTCTTCAGCTATGAAAGGTTCTTCGAGTAATGATGTATGCAATTATAGGTATTGTTCTCTGCACGGTCGGCTCCATAGCCACGCTGCGGATAACAGTGTTAGTGTCCCGTCTTTGAAGCGGTTTGTGTCCATGAGGAGGAAGTTTTTGAAGAGGCAGAAGAGCGTGAACCGGCGTTTGGTGTTATTGAAGCGGACTTTGAGTAGGAAGAGAGTGCCTTTAGGCGGTCGGATTGTGACTGATCAAGAATCAAAGCAGGTGGATGATGATAATGCAGATGGAGAATCCAATCAAGAGGTGTTTGAAGAAGAGGTTTCCAGCTCAGAGAATTGTGCAAATGATTCAGAATCGAACGAAAGATCTACTCAGACGGTAATGGTAGATGTTGATGGAGGAATGGACTCAGTGGAGACTGTTGCATCATCTGGAAGAGAATGTGTTCAAGAATCTAAACCAGAGATTATGTATGATCCAGATGGAAGAATTGACAATGATTTGGAGAAACACGCCGCACAATGGCACGGTATATGTGAGAAAACTGTGACGGGTCTCGATCATGATGATGGGATGGTCGGGGAAACTAGGTGTGAAGAAATTGTGGGAGATAATGAGGAAGTTTGCAGAAATCATGCAAGTTCTTCTGGAGAAATGCGAGAAAAGGATGGAAAGAAAACCGAAAATGTATGGAATGATAAAGAATCTAAACCGGAGATTACGGATGATTCAGGTGGAAGAATTGACAAAGATTTTAAGGAATCTAACGTGACGGATCTCGATGATGATAATGGGAAGGTCGAGGGAACGAAAAGTGAAGAAACCATGGAAGATAATGACGAAGTTTGTGGAGAGAATACCGAAACTGTATGGAATGAGACTGTTACGCTTGTTAAGCAAGTGTTTGATGAGATACTTGCAGAAATCACCGATGATGACTCTTCTGATGATATTTCTATTACAAAGAATCATACTTTAGAGGGTGAATTGGCGAAAGAATATGATGCTGGAGAGGATTCGAGTGATTCAACTGGCTCGGATATGCAGCCTATTGAACGAAGGGACACACATTTGTCTGTAATTGTTTCTACTTCTCATATGGGAGAAGAATCAGAGCATAAGAGAGGTGCCAAGAAGTGGAGTTACTTGAAAAGGGTAATTCTTCTCAAGAGATTTCTCAAGTCGTTGGATCGAAGAGAGAGGCGTAAGTTGTCTGATGTTGAAGAGAGTGAAACAATAATGCGGTTGAGAAGAGAGTTGGTTGGAGAGAGGAAGAATGCAGAAGAATGGATGCTTGATCATGCCCTTAGGCAAGTCATTTCAACACTTGCTCCATTGCAGAAAAGGAAAGTTAAACATCTTGTCAAAGCTTTTGAATCTTTGATTCCTATGGATGGTGGCTCTAGAGGTCATGTTCATGATGATCTTGGAAGTCCCGGAAGAGAAGAGAATGAAACAGTGAACTCGCAAACAATCTTGAGAGACAATAAAGATACTACTGATCAACTAGAAATTTTACCAGAAAAGGATCTTGAAGAAACAAAGTTAACTAGCGAAGCGGCATCATCTCTGTCTATTGGTATGAAATCTGATGAAGCTTTGGAATCAATACCAGATTCAAGTCACCATCTTGCTGTGGAGAAAGAATTAGATGGGTCAGCTTTGGGGTCATCTATAGAAGAAGAAGAGAAGACAGGAGATTCTGAAAATAAAAATCTTTCTACATGGAGGAACCTGATACAGAAGCACATGATTATGAGAGACAACAACGAGAGAAGGCGTGATGAAACTGAGCAAGAACACAAGTATGGAACTGATCATATGACAGGTATTGAAGAGGATGGTGATGCTGTTAAATCGTTTCAGCAAGCGTTTGAAATGATTCTCTCGGAAATCCCTGACTCGTCGTCTGATGATGAAGAGATTGTTTCGGAATCATCTAACTCTCTTAAAGAGGAGAAAGAAGATCATGAAGAGACTAAAAGAAGCTGGAACAGCCTGAGAAAGATTATACTTTTGAAAAGATTTGTGAAAAGTTTGGAGAAAGTACGGGTTTTTAATCCGAGAAAGTTGCGGAATCTACCTGTTGAATCTGAATTGGGGGCAGAAAATGTATTACTAAGACATCGATCAGCAATGGAGCGAAGAAGAACAGATGGAGAGGAACTGATGCTGGATTATGCTCTGAGACAAGCTATATCAAGATTGGCTCCTATACAGAGAAAGAAAGTAGAACTCCTTGTGCAGGCCTTTGATACAGTCCTTGATGGCCATGAGACTCCTAAGCAATCCAAGAGCAGTGATACGCCTCATAACAAGGATGAAACTTCCGAAGAAGGAACACTGAGAGTAGAGGAAGATAGTGAAGTCAATAAAGATAAGCAGAGGATCAAAAATGTCTTTTCAAGATTTCAGGTACATCAAATTGATTTAAAACAAGAAGAGGAGGTTGATACTCCCCGGAACAATGTTGAAACTGGCGAAGAAGGAACACTGAGAGTAGAGGAAGATTGTGAAGTCAACAAAGATGAGCAGAGGATTGCAAATGTCTATTCAAGATTACAGGTACATCGAAAGCACTTGAAAGGAGAAGAGGAGGTTGATTCTACGCCGAGGAAATCTAGAAATTTACCTCCTCCTATCAGCAATGCTAAACAGCGAATCGTGGTTGAGAAAGAGAAAGATTCGAGAATGTGGAAGCTCATCTATAAACACATGGTAACAGAGAAAGAAGAAACTAATTCTGCAAATGGCGAATCAGTGGTTTCAGTTGAAGGTGAATGTGATGATGAGGCTGGTGGTCTTCAGATTGATGCGAGAAGGAGCGACACAGTTACACTTGTTCGAGAAGCGCTTGAGAAGATTCTCTCTGAAATTCCGGACAACTCATCAGATGATCAATCTATGGACAGCGATATAACTACGGATCAAGAACTACTCGAAAGAAATTCTCAAGTCAGTGAAGAGCCTATAGCCTTCAAACCAAAGTTTAATGAGAAAAGAGTGAAAGGATGGAACAATGTGAAGAAAGTCATTCTTCTAAAGCGATTTGTTAGCGATTTAGGAAGTATGACAAGACTCGGCCCCAAGACTCCTCGGGTTTTGCCTTGGGAACCCGATCCAGAAACCGAAAAGATCCGTTTGAGGCATCAAGAAATTGGAGGGAAGAGGAATTCAGAGGAATGGATGCTTGATTATGCTCTGCGACAAGCCATATCGACATTAGCACCGTCTCAGAAAAGAAAAGTCTCTCTTCTCGCACAAGCTTTTGACACTATAAGCTTACAAGATATTGGGACTTGTTCGACTCCCGGTTCAGCAACAACATCCAGGAATATCTCTCGTCAATCCAGCATTTCTTCTATGATGGTCCATAGTGAAAATGAAGCTAATGCTGAGATCATAAGAGGAAGATTGAGAAATCTACAAGAGGATCTCAAAGAGACTACAAAACTTGATCGTGTAGCCAATGATTTGGAGGAGAAACAACAGTGCTCGGGCTTGTGGCGGTTATTATGCAAACAGATGGAAGATAACGAGAGAAACCAAGCATTGCCTGAAGAAACACGAAAAGAAGAAGAAGAAGAAGAATTGAAGGAAGACACAAATGTGGATGGTGAAAAGATGGAACTTTACCAAACTGAAGCAGTGGAGCTATTAGGAGAAGTCATAGATGGAATCTCTCTTGAAGAGAGTCAAGATCAGAACCTCAGCCAAGGAGAAACAAGACAGAAAATTGAAACTTTACCGGTCTCACAAGTGCGGATTAACCGATGGGGCAACCTCAAAAGAGTGATTCTACTAAGGAGATTCGTGAAAGCGCTAGAGAATGTTAGGAAACTCAACCCGAGGGAGCCTCGGTTGTTGCTGTCGAACCCCGAAATTGAAGAGGAAAAGGTGGATTTAAGGCATCAAGAAACTCAAAACAAGAGAAACGGGGAGGAATGGATGGTAGATAACGCGCTTCAAGAAGTGGTTTCGAGGCTAACACCAGCTCGAAAACTAAAAGTTCAGTTATTGGTGCAAGCTTTTGAGACACTTTCGGCTACAGGGAATTGAGACAAACAAAATGTCTCTTATTACACAGTTTTCAGTTCACAAGGTAAAGAAAGTCTCATAAAACTATACCCTTCACTTTGTCTCTCTCCATTGTTTGATAACTTCCTACAGCTTTGCAGCTTCAGAAAACAAAGGATCAGCAAGACTAATCAAGTAACTGGAAAATAAGTAAAGACTTGTTATTTGTTCTTGGTGTTTCTTCTTTTTTGTTCTTACAATGATCTATATTATTTCTATATTTTACCTGTAATGTGTGTAGAAAGGTATTATTATTATTCAAAGGGATTGACCTACAAAGTTCTCCAACTTTTTAAAAACTAAACATAACATAAACAAACAGTCAAAAGCAAAACTGAATCGAACCCGAAGTTTTTAGATTTATTTAACTTAACAAGAAGATTATCCGTTTTGAGTTTCACATAGTTGAGACTACACGTCATCAAGACAACGCTCGTATTGAGGACACGTGTAATGTAATAGCTACGGAGACCACACAGAGTGTCTTCTTCATAAAAATAAACAGAAAAATTATTGCTCCTTGTCTCATAGGGTAAGTCATCTTTACACTCTCAATTCATCATACGGCCGTATTTGATTTTCCTGACAGTTCCCAGATTTTCGGAGACTCAAACCAAACCACATGGATCAAATCGACGACTCACATGTCTCTAATGGTACAACTCCAAGTTCCAACCACTTCTTTTGCTCTCAATGCCCCCCTGCATATCAAGTGTTTGTTGTAATGCCTAGCTGGAGGAATATACATAAATCTTTTTCTTACATGTCTCTTATCTCTCTGATTTGAGATTACATGACATTGCACTGTTTGTACATTTACACAGCATAGCTTTGTTTGTAAATATAATCAACAAGTTACTAGTTCAGATATTTAGAGGTAGAAACCAGACAAGAGAGTCTCTAATTAATCATTCCGAGATACGTGCAGGTAAAGTAAAAGAGCCGAGGGTAATATCTCCGGGAGGATCCAAGACTGAAGAGAGGCAAAGTCAAGGTGATACTCATCAGATTGGCTTGAGTAAAGATGGTAGAGAGCAGATTCAAGTGAACATGGAATCTTCCATTTCAGCAGAAGACGTGATCAGAGCTGGAGGGTTTGGTGCTAAGGACGACATTGGAAGCTTCCTTCCCGTGGCAAGTGATTCCACTGACTTTGAGCAATCAATCCGCTCTGCACGCGGCTACGAAGAACCGCAACCGGAGGTTCAAAGACCGGGTCTTGGCTGGCCTAAAGAGTAAAATCGATTGCTTTAATAAGTTCCTCTTCTTGTTCGGTTTCGTGGGATCAATTTTTCAGAAAGGCTTTATCTTGTCAAGCATTCTTCTATATTTGTATGTTTCAAAGTTTACCATCGGGGACTTGAGATGTTCTCTGCTTTTACCCATACGTTTTCAAGGATTTTTATCTTATTTAAGTGAAATCAAATATAATTTCATGTGATCAAATAATATTTAGTAACAGTTGAGATCTCAAATATCCTTTGTCATATACAAATAAAAACACGATTGATCTTTTGCAATTTCACATATCAATAATTTAAATATCAATATAATAATTTTACATATCAGAATTATCATAATGTGACAATTACGTTGAAACCATTAGCTGGTGATATAAGTGGGACGGATTAGAAACCAATGAGAGAAAGAAAATGGAATCATCATCATTCAATAAGTGGCTCAAGTTGAATGAAGAAGACACTCCACAATTGCTTTTTTTAGCTCGTATATCAATCGAATGTCTTGTTTCTAACTTTTATTTATAAATAAATACTTGCATTTCCCTTTTTTATTATATATAATTTTTTTCCAAACAAATTATAAAATATTATATAATCTTTTTCAAAGTGGCTAATCATAGCATACCACTCAGCTACTTGGATTTTATTTGATGGCCCTTTTATTGGCAACCACTGTATATTAATTAATTTTTATATCGTCGCATTTGATTTACGCGTATATAAATAAGTTGGTGAAAAAGGAGGGTTAGGGTGTTCTATATTAACTTAATTATTGATCAATTACAGATATCTAAATTCATTAATCTTAGAAATCAAATAAACGATTTTACCACCCAATTTTAAATCATAAAGATAAATGAGAAAAACACACTAAGCTATAAGGGTATTGGTTAACTTCAGAATAATATAAAATATTATAATTATACAATACATAATTAATAATTTAGAGCACTTACAGAATGAACTATTTGAGTATTTTGATATGCTGAGATATCACTTTCTTCTAACTATCCATTAACACAATAGCTTCATGAACATTTTTAGACAAACAAAAATATCATTGACGCTTGGACTAGTCACTAGTCATCATGTATTATTTGCGAATTGTTATATAGAAAACTTGTAGCAATCGATCTCTTTTAACCTACAAAAGTTTGAAAAAAAATTACAAGAGTTTTTGAAAACTTGCAAATAGTTCTCAAAAGTTTTAGGTTAATATTTTTTTTTACGATAGATAATTTGAACGTTATTGACAACTTTTTTTTCAAGGAAGTGTGATGGACAGTAACACATTTAAATATTTTTGTTCATAAACGATTAATTGTAGCAAACTATGCACAAATTAGTGATATTTTTACAAATTTTGTTAGTGAATAATAGAAAACTGCTATTTTAATAAATTAAGAGAGACCCCTTAATAAAAAGAAGCAATTTTCCTTGAGTAAATAACATGTTTTATATACCTACCAATTTGGCTATTAAAAAAAAAGAAAAAACACTTTTTATACCCTATTTGTCTCTTCAGGCTGCGAATATCGAATATGTACCCCTATTTATATCTCCACATCATAGGGCTTACACTCTCTTGTCTAAAAAAAAAACAGAAAAAAGAGGCTGGCACTTTCTATATAGGGAAAGTGAGAAACAAAGAAAAAATATTTTGTCTTCTTCGTTATCTTCTTCGCTCTAATGGTGGACGACATCTTCACATGATTCACCTAAGTATGTTCTTCATGTTTCACATACATATCTGATATTTATGTATGTCTCCAAAAGTCCTGTTTTTACTAAAAAAAATTGCTTCTGTTTTATAGAATTATTTTTTCATGGATCCGTCATATAATGTTTAAGTTCACATATTAGGTGTTTTTTTTTTACCTTAATCCATGTCTCTTCTTTGAAATTACACCTTAATCTTAGTTTTTTTTTCTCTCTCTCTCTCTCTAAAAGAGGCAGATTTTGGATTAATATTCTTAGTAGTAAAAAGTTTTTGACCTGATTGTGTTTCAGGACAATTGCCTCAAGGAGCCTCTTTTCTGTCTGCAAAGTTTCAAGAATATGACGAACAATGAAATTCTCAAACCAGAGACATGAAAGAAATTCATACATTTTCCCGATCATCACCCTCCAAGCGTTTTCGTCTACATACGACGAAATTGAAACCAATTATTAACAAGTTGTAAATTTTTAATTTCATCATTGAAATATCCAGAAACTTTTATATACTTATAATATCTGCATCATTAAAGTGACACAGGATCCTCAGAAACGTACGTTTAGAAGAAAACAAATTTTTTTGAGGCATCAGATATGATTCCAAACTTCTACACGCTCACACACACACACACTATATAGTTAACCCAAAAACTACTGCTCTTTCCTCAAAAAATATTTAGCAACAGAGACTCTCTGTCTGATTCAGAAGGATTCAGTCCAACCCCAACCATTAGACTGTTGCTGAAACCCACCTCTGCTTCTCCCTCTCCCATTCCTCCATCGACAATCCTTCACTCCACGTGGCGATTCTCCTCTCTTTCTCCACTCTCTGTTCTCTCTTCCTTGATTCTTACAGTTCCAATTCTCACCGTTCTTGTTGCTCTTCTTATGATCCCAAGATTCGGTTTTAAAGCTGTTGTTGTTGTTCTCATGATACCAAGATCCGGTTTTCTCTTTTATCTCCCAAGAATCCTCATTCCATCCATCACAATTCTGACCACCCCATGAGTTTTCTGGTTTACCAGTATCAACAATCTCCTCGTTAATCCCTTCAGCGTCCCCCCATCCCGTTCCCCAACCGAGTCCGCTATACTGTCCAGATAAGAACAAAGCATCAAGAATCACGACATGCTCTTCTTCTTCTTCTGTTATCGGGTCTGGACCACGTTCAAGGTCAAGAATCAGCTTGGGGTCAACCTCTGATACCCAATCAACATCATCAATGTAGACATCAGGATTAGGCAAAGATAAGTTACAAGGAACTCCATTTATCTCTGCCCAGTACCGGGATTTAGCGTTCTTGAATGCGTCTTCGCCCGCTGAGTCGTCCCATTGTGCCACTCTATCGTATAGATGCATAAACCGCTTCGCCTCTAAAACTCTCCGCCATGGAATTGAACCAACCACAGCACAGAATTCCTTCTCCCAAGCCGGAACAGACGGTTTGAAGTTAGCTGCAGAAACATAAGAATCTGAAAGAGTTAAAAACTCTGGTTGTCAGGCCAAATTCAACTTACAGAATAACTTACAGGTCAAGAAAAAAGGTACAAACAATGATCTTGTCTAGGATCTGAGGACTAAGCATCAAATCATTCTCCAAACCAATTTGACTGAATTTGGTCATTAACCAAGTTATTAGGTTTATCAGAGTTTGATCTAACCATTAATTGTTCATAATCAACTGTTCATGTATATGTATCTTGTTCATATCATGAATTAGGGACTTAGAATTAAGATTAAGACAAAAAACCTAACAGAGATGAAATCAATTAGTATTACGAATTCTCTAATTTCACGAACTTAAGTACAAGACGAGCTTAGAAACCGACATTGATGTACAAACACAAACCCTAATCAAGAACACAGTGCAGCAGACACAAAAATCCGAGGAAAACGGCGGTTTCGTTGATGAGAAAAAAACCCACTAAGCAATTCGATTTCGGAGAGAATCTAAAGGTTACGAAATTGAAGAAATTAAAGATGACGATGAAAAAAAACAGAGAGAGAGAGAGAGAGAACAGAACAGAACAGATCATACCAAGAGGCGGCTTTGATGATTGCGTCATCGTCGTGTCTCGTTGATGATGATGATTAAAATAGTTGTTGTTTCTGGGTTTTTGTCTTCTCCAATTACTCATTATGAGCCCGACCAAGATTGAATTTTGAAAGAATAAACCCAGAAGAAGACAAACGAGAAACCTTCCAAATCAGGAGGAGATTCTGAACAAAATCCCTAAATTTCGACGACGAGAAAGGGTGTTTTCTTGTGAGCTCCCCGCACCGAAACAGAGAATTTATAAACAAGGGTCAACGATCCCAACCCGATTAGTACATCAAGAACAATCCTTTTTGGCTTCTCAACAAATTTCCTTTTTTTGAATTTTCAGCTGTTTCTTTTTATAAAAAAAATGTTATTTCCTTTTCGTTGCGAAGAAATAAGGAAAGGTTTTCCTTTCTGAAACTAAATTTGGATGACTTGCCTCGTTTGGTTGATTCTATTTGCTTCTAATAATAAAATTTTATTATATAACCAATATTCCCTAAAAAAATATCATTTTAGCACATTTCACATATATTAAAAAATTAATAAATATTTTAAATTAAATCCTTATTAAAATTGTTGTATTTTTTTGGATTTTCTAAATCTCATTCGATCATTCGCTGTTTTATTTTATATTAAGGAGTGAAATTTTTATATTAATGAATTATTTATCTTCTTCTTTATTTGGAAAAAAACACCGACTATAAGATTAGAAAAACTGAGTGGACCCAACAAAAGAAAAAAGGAAACTATAATATCATATATACTCATATTATACATGTTCTAAAAAGCGGCCGCCTAGGCGCTAGTCGGCGATGTACCACCGCGATTAGTGTCTAGGCGGTCAACCGATTTTTTTCGTCGAGTCAACGCTTNGTGACGGACATATGGTCTGTTATAAAGTTTTGAAATACATCTAGAAGTACAACACACATGATAATTTGATCATTGAAGAAGATGATGAAGATTTTTCTCTCCTTGTGTTTTTTTTGTCTCTCAATATCAAGACAAATCTATTTTTTGCATCATATGTTTGTACTTCTTTTTTGTTTTTGGAATTTATATGTGAATTTGAACTTAATTTCCTAATGTTTTGTTACTTTGATAATAAAAAAAAACTTATTTCATACTTGTTTTGATTCATATATTCATAACTTATAACTTATATACATATAAACTTTAAAATAAAAAAAAAATGTTCAAAATTAATCGCTGATTAATCGGTGATTAATCACCGCTTTTCAGCCTAGGCGCAAATCGGTGCCCGACCGCCCGCCTAGCGCCTAGCGCCTTTTCGAACATAGTCTATACCTATCTCTCTCTAATCTTTAGTCTATAAATACCAAAAGAGAGTGCGGAGCTGCGGGATCGGTGGAGCTTACAACTACGACGGAAAGAGACAGTGCGGAGCAGCGGGAGTGCCGGTGTGTCAGAATCCAGACAAGTTCATAAGTTGGGACGGAGTGCACTTGACACAGAAGGCTTATAGACTCATGTCTAAGTTCTTGAACAACAACATTCTTTCACAGATTAAGTGTATTAGAGCAAAATGAAGACTGTCTTTTCTAGTTTGATAATTTGTATTCTTACAATTATTTAATAGTACTTTATTCTTTTGAGTCAATCAACTAATAATTTTTCCAGAGTAGAACTCTTTTTAATTAAAACCAAAACATAAAAAACCTATGTTTCATTGCTCATGTTTGCGCTATGTTTTTTCTTTGTTTTTTATCCTTCGTCGGTATAATATTTTGTAAAAAAAAATTAGATTTTTATTCTCATTTATATATATAAATTTTAAGATATTAAAAAACTATTAATAAAAATATAAATTTTTAATAATTTTAAAGGATCCAGATATCCGGACCTTATAATTTTACTACCCGAATCCAGTTTTGACAGATTTTACTATCCAAATCTGGATCCATCCCTCTTGGATATTCGGATTTTCGGAGCAGATCGGAGCGGATACTAGATCTTAGATTCCGGATAATAATTTCACCCTACTTGAACAAAACCAGGACATATCATGTTTATATAAAAAAACTACAAAAACCAGATTTGAAATTTGCCTCTCCGGTGGCCGGGGCTTCTCGCCGGCACCGTGAGAGGGCTCCTCCCTTGTTTTTTCAGTTTTGGTCTTCATCCTCCTGTTCTGGGAACTTCTCAGAGTTTTGTGGTTCATCGGCGCGGCCGCGGCTTTGGTAGAGACTTAGGTGCGTTGGCGCGAAAGAAGCTAGACGGATCTGCTTTCGACGAGTCCTTCCTTTGCTCTGGAGCTCGAGGACAGGCTCCGGTGAAGAGGTTTGATTCGATGTGGCTAGTTTCTGTTTTGCCTTCTCGTTTCAGATTTTGGGTCGGGATTATCGACGGCGTGGCAGTTCGGCGAGGTTTTTCGAGGCTTCTCGGCGGTGCGGGGTTTGAGCGTGCTGTTGACTCACTTCTCGACGGATCTCTGAGTCATTTTTCCGGATCTCAGCTTGCAAGCATTAGCAACCTGGATTTGGATCTTTGTTTTTTGATTTTCGTGGTTGTGTGGTCTTACGTTTAGATCGGTTTCGTTTTTTCGACTGGATTGGAGCGGTCTTCATGGGGTTCCTCATTCTCCTCCTCGGTTCATGGATCTCTAGGAGTCTTCTTACTAAAGGTGAAGATTGGGAGGTAAAGCATCGATTGAGAAGTGACGAAGAAGCGGTCGGGTCTGGCTTGAGGTGATTCTCGGTTTGGGCCTCTGTTTTGTACCAGTCTAATACACCGGTCTAGTGCGGTTTATCGGCTTCTTTGTGTCATCCGGTTTAGTTTCCTATCCGGTTTTACTATTCTATTTCGGCGGTCCGCGGTGGGTGGTTTTCGTGGGGTTTCAGTTTTGAGGATTGTCTGTTCGAACCGTCTGTTGTAAAGGTGAAGTCAGAGGACGGCGGATCTATGAAACAGAGTTCGTCACACGGGCTTCCTTCTTTACTACGACCATACCTCTCTTACCGTTTTGTGACTTTGTAGCGGGACGGAATCCCGGTTCCGACGGAGTTAACCGGCCCGGCGGAGCCACTTCCTGCAAGCCCGGTGTAGATCGTGTTGTTTTTTTTCAGGTTTTTAAACGGCTTGTGGCTACGTCTCTGCGTCCGGGTCCTCGTATCAGTGGAGACTTTTCGGGAAGGAGCACGGTGACCATCCGTCCTTTGCGGCCAACCCATCAGAGTGGAGATTCGAATCCACCCTCCTCGCGTTTGGGCTTCTCCCTTCGTGATGGGCCCCTCAAGGCAGTATCTGACTTAGATAAGGTATTTTCTTATGTAAGGGATTTGCTACTGGGTCGGCCTTTGTGGTCCAGTTACCATGTAATCAGACAATGTCGGTGAGGTATTCGTATCTTACCGGCACAACTTGATTAATGAAATGGATAGTTGA
>PKML01054887.1:31352-54470 GCA_002933935.1 Eutrema yunnanense
AAAAAAAAAAAAAACCTAACCCAACCGGATTGTAGCTCAATTTTGTTTTATTATGATTTTCTCCAAATTAAGGTAGGCCGAAATGTTTGCCCAAAAGAAAAAATTCGGGATTTTCCATCAATCCGAACCGAAACCAAATCTAAGTCGTATTTAATTCCTTTCTCAAGAGTCAAGCCGAACTGAATCCGGTTTACAACAACGGGTCTGAGTCAAAATCCGGGTCTGGGTACAGGGCCGTATCCGGGTCGCTTTATACATACTTACATGTCTTGAGCGAGTCGCGAGGAAACATTGCATCCTCCTCCTTTGTTGTTCATCGTTCGTCTTCGCAAGGTCTCTCTCTCTCTCTCTATTACGTCATATGCATAGTCCGATTTTTTCCATTTTTTTGCGAAGTCTTTATTTCTTTGTAATCGTCGAATCTCGCTTCCGAATCCTTTTTTGATCTTCAAATGTAATTTTGGGCTTAGGGTTTCCGAAAATTTCCGCCAACTTCTCTCTGCCTTTTGTTCTTGTACACCTTTGGTAAAACCAAATTGATATTTTGTTTCTGTAAATTTCGTGCGGATTGTTAGAATCTCTTTCGCGATTTGTAGATTATTGAGTTTTCTCCTTAGCCATGTCTGCTATACGCCTGTTCTTTAGTGGGTTAGTAAAGATTATTCTCATAGAAATATTGTAATTTGTAGAGACCCACAAATTCAAATTTTTTGCAGAGAAATTGATTTGAATTTCTCTGCACCTTATGGATCGTTGATGTTACTTTTTTTCTTTTGATCTGCGGTTTGGTTTTGGTTGCGTTGGTTTTCTCTTACTGATGATCAAAGACACAGTTTTCTGCAATGTCTTGTTCTGGCAGGGCAAAGATCAATTTGGGGATGACGTCGAGTGTTCATGAGGTTCTAAACAGCGATGATGCTATGTGTGAGATTCTTCTTCTGTTACCACCTGAAACGACCTATAAGCTGATTCTGGTATCAAAGAGGTGGCTTCAGATTATATCCAACCCTTTCTTCCGTCACACTTACCTTACCAAATGGAAGCCGACCTTTCATCTCATCGGCTTCTTCATCTGCAACACAATGTACCTTGGAAAACACGTTGAAGGAATTCGTCGCCCTCGCTCTGAACTCTCTCTGCCTTTGCTCTCAACAAGCAGTTTAGGTGATGAAATCGATTCCTCTGCTATTCTGCAGAAGCTTGGATACTACATTGATTCTTCAAACGGTGTCCTTCTCTGTGGCCGCCATCCAAAAGCTTACTACCTGTGGGATCCCAAAACACGGAAGCATCATCAGATTCCACGCCCCAGAGTCCATTTCGAAGAACTTTGTATGTCCTTGATCACTGAGGATTGTCCTGTTAAAGGTTTTAGCTACAAGGTGATTCGCGCGGAGTGTGTTTCCTATTTAGTTCAGAGTACAAAGGTGAAGGTAGAGACTTATTCCTCTAAAAATACCACATGGAGCTACTCTGAGCTTACTTGCCCTGAGCCTATATCTCTCAGTCCGTGGAATCCAGGGAGAGTTATCCAGGGCGTCATTTATTGGCATGCCACAGGAGGTAAAGTGGCCATGTATGACTCAAACGATGAGGAGAAGCGGATCAATGTGATGAAGCTCCCGAAAACATTCGACTATGATGAACAGGTTCTGGGCGAATCTGCTGATGGGTTTCTGCAATATGGATGGAGCAATAAGTCTGTAATGGAGATATGGAAGCTGGAAAAGGTATGCAATGTGCTTCAGTGGACCATTCAGTCTAAGCTGAGTTTCAAGGTGATGTGGAGGATGAACCCAGTGGAATCTAAAAGATTCAACACTCGGACTAAAGAAACGCAGCTGCTTGCGTTCCTCAATCAGAAATCAGACTCGGTTTTCATCAGATGTGACTCACAGATCTTCTTATGTGACACACAGACTCAAAGGGTTGAAGAAGTTCAGTACCAAGGACGAAAATCATCATTCGTTTGGGATTTCTGCAAAGTCGTGCCTTACTTTCAACTATCTTGGCCTTCTTCTTCTTCTCTGTTAGAAGAAAAAAACATCTGAAGATTGAAACTCCTCAATGTGATGTCTCTTCAGCAGTAAGTAAAGTAGCTTATGGTAATAATCATTTTCTGTGTAGGCCTCTAGTATCATTTTGTTCTTATGGCCGTTGGATTATGGTTTAGGGGATTAAGGTTTTTGGTTTGACCATTGATGAACCTCTCTCGTGGCATTTGTAATGACCAAGTTTTTGCGTTTGCGTTTTGAATTTGCCTGTCGTTATTTAACTCAGTTTGTGGAGGTAGTGGTTGATGATGATTTACACACAGAGCAGAGTTTCTCAATCAATTTATTTAGACTGATAGTCGATATCACTTGTGTAGTTGCTCTTAAGCTCCTGACCGATCCAAATAATTTCAATTTCTGTAATCCATTAGAGATGATATCATAAGTTTGATTGATGCGAATAGGCTGTGGAGAACGTCCACATTCTTTTAACAAATGAAAGAAAGAAAAATAGAATGTCCACATTCTTTGAAATGTAATGACCAATGTGTGCCTTTTAATTTTAAAAGAAGGAATATAATATTTATAAACGTCATGTAGTGATCTAAGAAGCAGATCATGTAATCTTAGGTACAGATAATCCTTTATGATCTCATTATTGGTGCATTGAGTTTTTATTTTGCTTGCAACCTTTTTCCTCCTTTAGTTTGGAAAATAAATATTAACATAATAATATTTTGAGAGAGTTTATATGATATCTTCCCCTGATATGTCATATGATAATTTCATTTATTCGATTGATGATAATTTTTCAGAATTATTAACTTTTTTTCATTAAAAATGAATGAAGGAAAATAAATAGAAATGGATTTTTTATATAAAAAAAAATTGTTAAAAAGGGTGGTGGGACTGTATAACAACTCAAAAGGATCCTTTACTGTGTTGAGGAACTCAAAATGCATTATTTAAAAGCTAAAATGAAACCTATAGCTCGCTCTATGTTCATATCACATCACATGGCTCATCATTGTTCCAATGACATGATAACTAAAGTTGTAATGATCTACTCAACAACGAATTTTAGTCTATATGGACCACCATCTGCTAAATTTTAATTGATTTTTCATCCCATAACTAGTTTTGTGTTAAATTGAGCTAATTATTGTGGAATTTTGTAAATTAATAATACATGTTTTGAGTTTTGACAAAGTTTGTATGTTTTTTTTTTGACAGCACAAACATTATTAGAAATGATAAAGAATAAACATTACTAGAGATATACCATTAGAATCAATCATCTGTTCTAGAATATTGTTTTATTACTAAAAGAAAACTGTTTTTATTATTTCTTATAATGTCATTTTAGTAGAGATATAAACATTCATCGTCGAAAAATAAATATCAATAAGAGATTTTAGCATTCTCAACAATTACCCCTAACTACAAGAAAATAAAACCCAAAATAGTTATTGAACCTTCAAAGCTAGAATATATATATTTTCTGTATTAATGATTAAACTGTACTATCACTCATTGTTGTCATTATATTCTTTTCTCTTCAAGCTAGCAATAATATTTGACGAGTCCATTGTATATATGTTTCATGCGATATCATAACAGTAACATTAAAATATGATATGATCTACTTTATCATCTTCACACAATTTCTAAAAAATGTGTAAGCATAGATACGTTGACAAGCCACATGTTCTTTTATCACAAGCCAAATGTGGCAAGAAAGAAAGAAGAAAATAATTTTCAAAGTATTAATTCATAAATCAAAGTATTAAAAAATTATAAAATTAAGGTGGGCCACTTTTAAGTGATTGGTTAAGAAAAAAAGAAAAAAGAGGGGTTTGAACAAGTCGGTAATCATAGATAGTGAAAGTGACAGTTGGAAAAGGAGAGAAAGAGAGAGAGAGATGATACTATATTTAGACATAACTTGAAACACATCTATTCATAAGTGTCTGAATCTTCCACATCATCACTACATTTCTATCTTCCAAAAATATCTGTATCACATTTGATCCACTAGATCAAATTGGTTTGTGTTCATAGGTAATGGAAGATTCTCTGTCCTTTTGAGTACCTCTGCCATATCTATTAGACAATGTGTTGTTCTATTGATGTTGAATCAAAATGTAGTTTTTTTTATGGATACTCATTATGGATTCTCTTGATGATCTTTAATGGGTCTTCTCTATATTCTTTTGTTCCGTCTTCTTGATCAACTCAATAAGAGGCTTTATTATCTATTACCAGGGAAGTCCATTTAATGGCGAAGAGGAGGTCGTGGTTCGGTTGGATGAAACGACTATTCATCTGCGAGGCTAAAGCAAAACCAGAGAAGGTTTAAGTTTGTTTTCTCTTGTTATACCATGAATTGTCCAAGTTTCTGAATCTTAAATGATTCGTTGTTGTAGAAGTCAAGGAGATTGAGATGGGTGTTTAGAAGACTGAAGCTGAGACATCAGATTGCAAATACGGTGCAAGAGACAAGGACTTTGAACGAAGCAACAGAGGATCAGAGAAAACATGCCATGAATGTAGCCATTGCTACGGCTGCAGCAGCTGAGGCGGCGGTTGCAGCCGCCAAGGCAGCTGCTGAGGTTGTCCGGATGGCGGGAAACGCCTTCACGTCACAACATTTTGTCAAGAAGCGCCATCTCAATTTGGCTGCTATCAAGATTCAGAGTGCCTTCAGGGCTTATCTGGTCAGACACTCTACTTTGAGATCTTAGTTGCTATTTTCCTGCAGTGTTTGATCTTGTGATTGATTACAAACAGGCGAGGAAAGCATTACGGGCGCTGAAGGCACTTGTAAGGCTTCAAGCAATTGTCCGTGGCCGAGCTGTTAGGCGAAAGTTTTCTGCTTTATTGAAGTCGTCACCCTCCAAAGCTTCAACATCAAGCCTCATCCAGAGAAGCACAGAGAGAAAACACTGGTCCAAGACCAAATCTGAGATCAAAGAAGAGCTCAAGGTATCGAAACATTCGATGTGTAACTCGAAGGTAGAGTGCAATGGTTGGGACAGTAGCGCTCTCACCAAGGAAGACATCAAAGCCATATGGTTGAGGAAGCAAGAAGGTGTGATAAAGCGTGAGCGTATGTTGAAATACTCCCGCTCTCACCGGGTAAACTCTCTCTCTCGGGATCTTTTTATAACCGGTCAGTTCCGGTTTGGAGTCTGACACAGTTTGTTTTGCAGGAGAGTAGAAGTCCTCACATGCCTATGGAATCATTGTACAAAAAGGATATGGGGATGCGAAGCTGTCGGCTGGAACATTGGGGTGAATCCAAGTTTGAAAAACCCATCAAGTCAGTTCTCATTCCAAGCGAAATGACAAAAGTAAAGCTTAGAACTTTGCAGAGACAAGACTCTGGTGATGGACAAGACTCTCCATTTTCTTTTCCGAGGAGATCATTCAGCCGTCTTGAGCAGAGTCTATTGGAGGACGAGAGCTGGTTTCAAAGCTCCAATGGCTTCCAGCCTTACATGAGTGTGACAGAGTCCGCAAAGGAAAAGTTTAGATCACTGAGCACACCGAGGCAACGAGTAGGGCTCATGGATTCTTGGTTCGATAACAATAAGAAGGATGGAGATAAAGTCTCTCTCTGGTCTTCCTTTGTCAGTGAGACTAGTAAGATGAGCAGCTCTAAGAAGTCGTCTCTGACCACAAATCAACATTGTTGTTAAATCTTGAACATTGTTTTCTCTTTCTTTTCTTTTTATGGGTTTCATGTTCTTTATAGATGGGAGGGGGTTTGGTGTCTGCTTCTGTCCATTTCTGTTCTTGAGGAATTGGAAGCATCTTTTGTCAATGTGATTCTTTTTGTTCAAACCACGAAAACTGTTGATTTTGACTGCACTATGTTCGAAGGAAACTGACCTAAGATAAAGAAATGTCAACCAAACCTCATCTCAATGATGAAGAACACTTGCTATGATCTTCAGCTGCTTCTCTGATCCTCCTCTTTAGTTAAGTGAAAATCCAGCAAATCCTAATCACGAGTGGTACAGTTACAAGGTTTCCACCGAAAAAGCTTGGACCTTTACGAATCATCATAAGACTTTATTTGGCCTTTATCGCGTGAGAAGCTCTTTAACGTTCAAACCAGAGCAGCCGCTCTCTCCACTTGCATCGGCGGCGCGTGTTCCAACAGACGCGCCTCCTCCTCCTTTCCCTGATGAGTTAATCAAATCCAGCAAAAACGGTGCCGTTTTGAAGAGAACACATCGACGGCTGTTACTCGCACACGTCATTGAAAGGGATAAAATGCAACCATCCAAAACTTGTTTCTTTGCAACAAGATAAAATTTAGGATTGTTGTTGAGCTTCTTCGATCACTACTTATGGAGGCTCTTCAATTTTCCAGCCGTTTCTCTGTGAACAGAGTTCCGTGTACTCAGAGTTTTACCAGAAACCGGAGAAGTAGGGCTACATTTCGCTCTGCATTCACCGGAACCAGCAATTCAGCTTCTCTCTCCTCTAAGAATCCCTCCATATGGAGTTGGGTGAAATCGAAGACAGTTGGCCATGGAAGATACAGAAGGAGCCAAGTGAGGGCGGAGATGTTTGGTCAATTGACCAGTGGACTCGAGGCTGCCTGGACCAAACTCAAAGGGGAAGGTTCGAATTTTCCTGTTATACTTGTATGTACTTTGTTTAAGGAATCTCTTGTAAGCTATTAGCTTTTGGTAGTTTGGCTCGGACCCAGAAAGCAGAAACTTAAACCTTGTCTGAAAAAGTGAGAAGATAGGCAGTATGTGAAGAAAAAGACAGTTATACATAATAGCTAAACTGCTGGAACGAGATACTGAGTTTTCTTGATTTTTGCTTCAAGTGATCACTTTAGTTAAAGCTAGTTACGGTTATTTGAACTTGCAGAGGTCTTGACGAAGGAGAATATTGCTGAGCCAATGAGGGATATCAGAAGAGCTCTCCTGGAAGCAGATGTGAGTGGTGTTTCTTCTGTTTTCTCAGCCTTCTTGGAGATTAGGCGGTCTAAAAGTAATTTAACTCGCTGGGGGGTTTTTGTTAACAGGTGAGCCTCCCAGTTGTTAGAAGGTTTGTTCAGTCTGTTAGTGACCAAGCCGTTGGAATGGGCGTCATTCGAGGAGTCAAACCAGATCAGCAGTTGGTCAAGGTAATTTATTAGCAATGAGCCGGTTCTTAAGCTTGTGCCGGAGCCGTGGTCATTTTAGTTTTTCAATAGCACTTAAGCTTGGCCTTCATTGCAGATTGTACATGATGAGCTAGTTAAATTGATGGGTGGAGAAGTATCTGAGCTACAGTTTTCTAAGTCAGGCCCTACCGTAATACTGTTGGCTGGGCTCCAAGGAGTGGGGAAGACAACAGTTTGCGCTAAACTCGCTTGTTACCTAAAGAAGCAGGTATGCTTTTTGGAAACACAATGGAGGTTTTGTTGCAATTGTTACTCTCTGTCAATATTACACCAACATTTGTGATAATTGATTACTTTTCACAGGGAAAATCTTGCATGCTTATCGCTGGAGATGTGTACCGACCTGCTGCCATCGATCAACTTGTCATTTTAGGTGAACAGGTATTAAAATTTGTGACTTTTTGCGGCTTAAGAAAACCTGTGTATAAAATAAACATGTGATGAGATACTTTATGCTGTAAACAAATATTTTCTGATGCTCTCCTTGTGTCAGGTTAGTGTGCCGGTTTATACAGCAGGGACTGATGTAAAACCTGCAGATATAGCTAAGCAAGGTCTAAAAGAAGCTAAAAAGAATAATGTCGATGTAGTTATCATGGATACCGCAGGGAGGCTTCAGGTAATCTTTCGTGTTTGAGCGTCATTCTATGAAAAATCTGTTGCAGCTTTAGTCATGAAATAGCCTCTTTGTGACAGATAGATAAAGGGATGATGGATGAATTAAAAGACGTGAAGAAAGTTCTGAATCCCACAGAAGTGTTGCTCGTTGTTGATGCCATGACTGGACAAGAAGCTGCAGGTACTTAGCAGTTTCTATTCTACATGGGAAAATTCAAAACATCCTAAAAATAAATTAGATTCTAAACCTAAACTGCATGTGTACTTCCGAATTACAAGTTTTAACCTCTTTAGTCTTATTCTACAGCATTGGTGACAACATTCAATGTAGAGATAGGAATCACAGGAGCCATTCTGACAAAGCTAGACGGTGATTCAAGAGGTGGTGCTGCTTTGAGTGTTAAGGAGGTTTGTTCTTCTTCTTGGAGTAATGGTTTTGACGGTATATGTATCATTGATAGTTTACTCTTAAATGGGTGTCACTAGGTATCTGGAAAACCGATTAAACTGGTAGGACGTGGAGAGCGAATGGAGGATCTTGAACCATTTTATCCCAATCGAATGGCTGGACGAATTCTAGGAATGGGAGACGTGCTTTCATTTGTAGAGAAGGCACAAGAAGTTGTAAGTTTTTGAGTAAATTTAACAATCCCTGGCTTTGGCCTCAAACTATCATTGAAGAAAGCCTTTTTCATATGTTTTATAGATGCGTGAAGAAGATGCTGAAGATCTGCAGAAGAAGATCATGAGTGCAAAGTTTGACTTCAACGATTTCCTAAAGCAAACTCGAGCTGTTGCGAAAATGGGTTCGATGACACGTGTTCTAGGAATGATTCCGGGAATGGGGAAAGTGAGCCCAGCACAAATCCGAGAAGCAGAAAAGAGTCTTATAATCATGGAAGCAATGATCGAAGCAATGACACCTGGTAACAAAACTAAAATCTCATAATTCTCGATTTTGGGTGTCTGAATGTTGTTTAATTGTGTTGGGCAGAGGAAAGGGAGAAACCAGAGTTACTAGCAGAATCTCCAGAGAGAAGAAAAAGAATTGCTAAAGATTCAGGAAAGACAGAACAGCAGGTACTCACACTCAGGTTTGAAGCAAGTTTCAGATCTCACCTGAGACCGTTTGGTTAATGTTCAGGTGAGCAACCTTGTAGCACAAATATTCCAAATGAGAGTGAAAATGAAGAACTTAATGGGAGTAATGGAAGGAGGATCAATTCCTGCATTAAGCGGTCTTGAGGACGCAATGAAAGCAGAACAAAAGGTTTCTTCTTCTTCTTCACCTTTAACATGTGTGACAGAGATTAATGGATTTCTTATCTTAGGCTCCACCTGGAACCGCAAGGAGGAAGAGAAAGGCGGAATCAAGGAAGAAGTTTGTGGAGTCAGCATCAAGCAAGCCAGGTCCTCGTGGCTTTGGGTCTGGTAATTAAAACAGTTTCAGTCCTAAGTTTAATGAATACAGAATTCACCAACTGGAAACACATTTTGAATTATCCTAAGTTTTCATTACTGATTTAGTAATTAACTTTGAAACAACAAAAAAGTCTCCAAGTCATTTCTGGAGGATTCTGTTAAAGAAACTAAGCTTTTTTATTTTCAATAATTTTTTGTTATTCGATGGCCAAATCGAGACCAAACCGAACATTGTCTACACTACTAAAAACACTATTAGAAAGAATTTGATTAGAATGTTATAGAGTTTACATCGAACTGATGAATCAAATAACCAAACCAAATAATCGAATAAATTGCAGTGTTCGGTTTGATTTTTGTTTGGTTCGGGACAATTATAACCGAAATTTAAGACTAAAATATCTCCGGTTAAGGAGAATTGTCACCCCCAAATTAAATCTCAAGTTTATTAGATTCCATTAGTTTAGTCTTATTCGGGCCAACACAACCGTCAATTCGCTAAAACCCTTGGAAAATGTTAACGACGCTAAAACTCCGCCCAACGACGCCGTGTCTCCTCTTTCCGCCGCCGCCATTTCACCGACGGAGCTCATCTTTCTTTCTCAAACTTCCAATCCAACCTTCGCCGAGGCCTCTGAGCTCCGTTTTGCTTATTCGGGCGAATACAACCGTCAATTCGCTAAAACCCTTGGAAAATGTTAAACCCTATCTACAATCGGAATCCAGAACCATCCTCGCTGGCTGGCTCTGCAGCTTGGTCTCTGTTGTCTCGCTTTCTCAGATTATTCCCAGGATCGGCTCCTTCACCTCCAACCTAAACGCCAACGCCGCGAGCCCGATGAAGCTCAGAAACGCGGGTCTCGTGCTGGCGGCTCTCTTTCTGGCTAGGGTCGTCGCTGGTTATCTGCAGCAAGCGTATCTTTGGGAGGCTGCGTTGAATTCGGTTTACAGGATTCGGGTTTTCGCGTATCAGAGGGTTTTAGAGAGAGAGTTAGAGTTCTTCGAAGGTGGCAATGGGATTTCATCAGGCGATATTGCTTACCGTATCACTGCCGAAGCTTCTGAAGTTTCCGACACTATCTATGCTCTTCTCAACGTGAGTAGGCACTGAAGATAAGCGAATATTTTCAGGATAAATTGTATAAGTTTTGCTGACTATATTATTGCAGACGGTTGTGCCCAGTGCTTTCCAGATATCTGCAATGGCGACACATATGATAGTTGCAAGTCCTGTTTTGACACTAGTCTCTGCAATGGTGGGTGAGTGAAAAAATGTCTTTGTTCGTGTTTCTCATCAGCTCAAGCATGTCAAGTTTCTTGTTTTGTTGTAGGTGATCCCATCTGTTGCGCTTGTAATAGCATTTCTTGGTGACCGGCTTCGCAAGATATCCAGAAAGACTCAGATTGCCTCTGCTTCACTTTCTGCCTACTTAAATGAGGTATTCTTCTCTGACTCCTCTCTTCTTCTTTGAGATTTTCTCACTTTTAACATCTACATTTGGTTTTTTTCTTCCTTTTCTTTCTGTTCATAAACAGGAATGTTACTAAAGCAGAGCTTTTATTTCTAGGTCCTTCCTGCAATTTTGTTTGTCAAGGCTAATAACGCAGAGATCTCTGAGACTGTGAGGTTTCAGAGGTTTGCTCGTGCTGATCTATCTGAACGTTTTAAGAAGAAGAAAATGAAGTCACTTATCCCTCAGATTGTTCAAGTTATTTATCTCGGATCATTGTCGGTGTTCTGTGTTGGAGCGGTGACACTTGCAGGCTCTTCTTTAAGCTCTAGTGCGATTGTGTCCTTTATGACATCATTAGCTTTCTTGATCGAGCCTGTCCAGGTAGATACAATTTTTTTGAATCTACTTTTCATTAGATATCTGCCTTCTTTGCTTAAGATTTTGAATCTAAAGAATCATGCAGGATCTGGGAAAAGCTTATAATGAATTGAAACAAGGAGAGCCAGCGATAGAACGTTTGTTTGATTTAACCTCCTTAAAATCCAAGGTAGTATTAAAACCTAAACTTTCCTCTGATCTTCTCTTCAGTTTATACTCCCAATAAGAGGTTTCTTTTCTTTGTCCATCTCAAAATCTGAATGCAAAGTGATTTGGATTGCCTCTTGAAAACTAGGTGATCGAGAGAGCTGAAGCCATTCTATTGGAAAAGGTTGCCGGCGAAGTTGAATTATGCGATATTTCGTTTAAATATGGCGAAGAAATGCTTCCTGTTTTAGAGGGGCTGGATCTTCATATTAAAGCAGGAGAGACTATAGCTCTTGTTGGGCCATCTGGAGGAGGAAAGACAACACTGATCAAATTGCTTCTCCGCCTTTATGAACCTTCATCTGGTGCGCAAATCTTGTTGCTTAATTTGTCTCCATCTTGATCACAAGGTTTAGAACCAAATGATTTTTGTCAACTAAGCACATTTTCTGTTTGTACCTTAATAGGCTCTATCTCTATAGACAAAAATGACATCAAGGATATCAAACTGGAAAGTTTGAGGCAGCATGTTGGTCTGGTTTCACAGGACATAGTAAGTTCCACCCCTCAAAACTTTCTCCTTCATTCATGATTTATCCCAAATTTGTTTATAATGTTTCATTCGTAGTAACTTAACTTTGTCTACACATACAAGACTCTGTTTACAGGGACAGTTGCTGAGAACATTGGGTACAGAGATCTCACGACAGGAATTGACATGAAGAGACTTAAGGTTGCTGCAGAAACTGCAAATGCTGATGAATTTATCAGAAATCTACCAGAGGGATACAACACCGGAATCGGTCCCAGGGGTTCAAGCTTAAGCGGAGGCCAGAGGCAAAGGTGGGTCTGGAAGAGTGATTAAAACCCAGTGATTTCTTCTTTCTTCCATTGAAGATCAAAAACCAGTTTCATATGTTCTATTCAGGGTTTAGTCATCCAGATGCTTATCGTCTTGTTATCATTGGCAAATGTGCAGACTAGCTATCGCAAGAGCGCTCTATCAGAACTCATCCATACTGATATTGGATGAAGCAACATCAGCATTGGATAGTATGTCGGAGTTGCTAGTCAGACAAGCTCTTGAACGTGTAATGGAAGACCATACGGTAACAACATGCGTGCTCGTCTGTTCTACACAACCTCTTAAGTGAATCATCACCCATAGTATTCAAAAACGTCCTGGTTCCATGACTCTGATGTTTTCAATTGCAGGTAATTGTGATTGCACATAGACTGGAGACGGTTATGATGGCGCAGAGAGTGTTCTTGTTAGAGAAGGGAAAGCTGAAGGAGCTAAGTCGCTCTTCTCTGTTAAATACTCGCAAGGACTCGCTTTCATCTGCTGGACTCGTGATTTAAGATCAATGAAGTATGATCAAGAGCAGGTAGAGATCAACTGTTATGTAGATAATGAGAAGATAAAACATTCCTTTGTGTGTAAACCATTCAATTATTGTGTAAAAATAGGAAGAACAAATCATTTGTTGAGCTAGAAGCCTACAGAGTTTTTGTATCTTCTTTCCCTAGTTATGCCTTTTGATACATAGTGACATTATACACGTAATAACAAAAGATCAAATTTGGTGTCTACTCATGTAAAAGAAGAATGATTCAACGATTCACTGTTTCACCATGAAGGAGCTTTTACAACTGCATCCACCCACTGCGGCTGGGTTTTCAGCTACCTGAACACACCAAACAAGCATTAGAAATCAACTGAAAATCCTGAAAATGGTTGCCGAAACTTTTGGATATGTACAAAACATGCTGTTTCACGGATTTTATCTTGTCCCCATTTCGAAAACACAGGGCACAAGGAAGACATGTTACATATGACATAGTTAAGAATCTTAGGCTTACGGACTTCAATCAGCCCAGGCCAAACATACAAGAATGCTTCCATAGACTAGATAAGCAATGAAGAAAATGACAAATGAGCAAAAATGGTAACTATCGAGATTGGAAGTATTGAAAGATGAAGAATAGAGGGCTTTACCACGAAAGCAGAACGGATCAGTTCCTCCACGTAATCAACCGTAGCACCTTTCACAAAGTCATACGACACATTATCTACAACCAATTTCACACCATTCCTCTCGAAAACCCTGGCAATGTTTAAGAACAGATATATAAAATAATCGATGTTGTGCAATACGGAGAATCGTGATTCTTCTAGCTTGAGGGTTAAGTGGTGGTATAGTACCTGTCATCAGGATTGGTTCTATTATCAAGCTCAAACACATACTGGAAACCAGAACACCCTCCAGTTTCTACACCCAATCGAAGCAGCTTCTTCTCCGGCTCACTAGATTGTAACTCTTTCATTCTCTGACAAAAGGGTAACTCACAAAGGTCAAGACAAGTGGGGAAACAACAACTAATGTCCGTTCCTAACAGTCCGAATATGGATTTAAAAGGTTTTAACCATGGAAATCATGCTAAGGACAGAAATTTCAGAGCTTTGAGATTATGAACATGCGCAATGACAATCACTAGGACGGATTAATGAAGTAAGTTAGTGGCGTTTAAGAAAACATATGGTAGAGGTTTTGATGTTCACAGATCTCATGATCACTAATCCAACGTAGCCAATGTATATCTTAGGAAAGAAATTCTCCAATTTGTAAGAAATCGATGTTCATATTATTATCTTTTCAATTCAAGCAGTTTGGAGGTAGAAAGATTTTCATTTTTTTTCCATTTCAAAATCTCAAATTAGAGCAAACTCCAAATTCATAGAAAGCACCAGCAAAATACAAAAGACGAAGAAACACGATGAGAAAAAAACCTAGGAATCGGATTTTGGAGAGACAATTCAAAAATCAGATGCCATACCCGGATACAATTCTCGCTAAGATGGACAGCGTCGAGAGAAGATGATTCAGATTGGGATGAAGAAGAAGAAGCTTCTTTGAGAGCAGAAGCGGAAGAAAAACTAAGCATCCGATGATTTTCTCTAATACGAGCAGACAGATATGGAACAACGCGTCTCACCAGAGATCTAGACATGTTTTATTCCTTCAGAATAACTATATCTCTTTCTACACAATATACGTCCGATTTTAGAGCTTCTTCGCCATGGAAGACAACTCTTTCAAGCTCTCTGGAAAATTTCTACCTTTTCTGGGAAAGACAACCGATGGAGAAGGCGAGAGAAAGATTTGGTCGTGTTTATACCAAGCTTCTTTTAACATCTACGTAATCTATTTCTATGTTGCCCCACATTTTATAAATGATTTCTCAATTGGCCCCATTAATTCGTTTTAAAATCAATTTCGTCCTTAATATGCAAATTATTTCATCTAGAAGGTGAGATCTCTTAAACCCACAGGAAAATAAGAAGACACTGAATACAGAGGGTATCATGAACATTCTCATGAGCAAGAAAATGAACTTTTTGTATATACAAACCACTGTACATAATTTATTGTTGCATTTTGTGTAACTCTAAGGAACAAGCATATACTTATATCTCCTGAATGATGATACATATAAACAAGATCAAGCTTGCATGCAATGGTTGTGTTAGAGAGAGCTCAGTAGCAGCACGATATGGTCCATCAGTTGTGGAACTTGAGAGACCTATACAAACCAATTATTTTCTGCGTCTCAAACAGAGGAAGAATGTCTAAATAGTATGTACCATGGCTTGTCTCATCCGCTGGAAACTCGAATGTCCATGAATGTCTTAAGTTGTTGAGATAATTCTGTGTCGCAGATGATGTGTGAGCTGATACATAACTTAGCGTAACAACACATTGTCATAAGTCCCTGGAATCAAATGCAAAATCGGATGGGATTTGAGATTGAGATTAAGAGATGGGTGTGATTCATATAGAACCATTAGTAGTTGCAGCAAGACAATGCGATACTGTCTCATTCACTTACATTGAGATGACATTTCAATCTGATTTTTCCACCTCTCGGAATCTTCTGTCCCATTCGTCTGCCTCATAGTCTTGTTCAATCATATCTCTATCTGTACTGTAAACGATCCGCTCCTTCCCTATGACTGTATTTTGAGCCATATCCCTTGCACTCAGTAGCTGCATTGCATTAGTTTAAAGGCGTTATTTCACAATTCCCAAGTAACAAGAAAACACATCACGAAATTGGCTGTTTACAACAGTTACCAAAATAAACATCTCCTTAGATTTATATAACTACTGACGTGCCTACCTTACGCCGTAGTGCGATATCTGGAGATTCAAGTGCTCGTGCAAATTGTAGCCGACCTTTGTTTCTATTTTCTATCTGATCATTCTTTCTCTTGACTGAAAACCACCGAACCAAAGGGATAGCAAAGAATGAACCTGCGTATATCTGCAGTCATTCGTACAGGTCAATGAAAGACAGTAGGACACCAATGTCACCAATAGAAATAGTTTAAAAGGTTGCAAACAAAGACCGGTCATCTGAATTAAAAAGAAAAAGAAAAATCCATAAGAACTTGTTTCTGTCAGAAACAACCTTGAGATCATGCTTAAAGCAAATAGGAAAAAACAGATGCAGGCAGCAGTTTTTGATCAAAGGAATTTGCCATATGAAGAGAAACTAAATCATACCTGAAGTAGTGGATATATGTTCTTAACAAATGTGAGAAACCCACTTGGGGTGACAGCCATCTCCCTGGAAACGAAGACAAAAATAAGGTTGCGTTAGAGGTTCATATAGGAGGGCCTTAGTTTATATGGAGTATAATACAGGAGGGCCCTTACTTTAGCATGGCGTTCAGAACAATAACACCAAAGAGATTAACCGCACCTAGGCCAATGACCATTGCTCTCTCGGATGAACTAGTTTTACTGTGAAGAAAGAAGATTCCTTTATCAGGAACTGAACCACCAAAGCAATAGACACTTCTCATAATTGTAAGATATTAAATATTCCAGGAGCAAACAATGATAAGAACCTAAATTGCCATTTTTTCTCCTCGAAGAACTTCTCCATATCTGCAACCCAGTCGAACCATTTTCCCACGTATTCCTTTCGTCTACTAGACCCAGAAGCTGTGCGTTGCAGGGATGGAAACCGATACAGAATATTTCCCTAAGCAACAGAAAATACTTGTTATTAAAAATGACCAAAGGAAACACTACAAGTTATGCACCTTTGGGCATCACATTTCAGGCAAACAGAAAGAAGATTTGCATACCTCTTCATCCAACTCAGGTTGACCATCAAACCGAAGAAGAACAGGTAGAATGTAAGATTCATCTCTCTGTATAAATCAAGAAATATTAAGAAGCTGAAAAGTATGTCTTTTACATTAATTTAGTGATACAACAAGCGCGAGAGGTAAACGAGAATAAAGGAACCAACACAAAGACAGCTAGCATCATAACAAATTAGTATCATTAGCTCCCCTTACAAGAAACAATAAGCACAACATACCGTAGCACTCTTGGAAGATGGCACATCAAGATATGGAGCAAGTTCGTCAGCTGCAACAACACCTCCTCTAGAAGTTATATACCGCCCTATCTGCAAATAGATGTCAGAAGCGTAGTACTTCATTATATGAGTGATATACCTTTTCATATTCAAATCTTTAAAAATATATATATAGGAGTCTAAACAAACATATCTACATTGCTTTTCCGTTATATATATGGAATGTAATCCCCATTTTGCTTACTAATCATACGAACATCATCTAAGATGTTTCCACAGATTGGAACTAATGACCTGAATAGGATCAAGAACATGAAGAAAAAACATGAGTAGATTGACGTCCTGAACATTACCATCTGCCACCTCTCTTCTTCAGTTCCTTGATTTGGGTCTCCATCGCCAAATACAAAGGAGAAAACCTGGAAATCAACCATTACTTAATTCAATTCAATTCAAGTAAGAAACATATGCATGAAAGTTTTCAATTTCCTCTTACAGATTCAATGAAATTCATTCCCTTTCCTTCATCTTCTCGAGCTCGTCGCCTGTTGTAATAATTGGGATCCCAGTACCTTTCATAAATAAACTAGAATATTACTAGGAGCTTCCGTTAAATCAATGACTGGCACCTCTCTATTGGTTTAAGGGTAAATGAACCTTTAAAAAAGAAATTCAAATTACCAAAATAGATTGACGGGGTTGACATAGAAATTGAATCCAGAATCAAATCCGCGCCCGCGTCTTCTTTGACGATTATCATCCTCGCTTTTAACAAAATCCAAAAGGTTAGCGCAAACCAATGCCATTGTCTAGAATGATGATATATCTTGTTAACAAGACAGCATAATTGCACCCAAGTCAAATGGATACCTTCTGCTTGAAAGCAAGACTATAATTGTGGTGTAGACGATAACAATAGACGCTATAAGCGCCGTGCCAAAGGAAACACGAGTCAGATAGTCTACAGCACCCTGCCAGGCACATAATAGAGAGCTCAGATGAGATAAGTAACAGTCATGTTCAAATCGATTCACTGTTGAAAGGAAATCAATAAATCACATAACAAAAGACACTACCTTTGCCTTTTCAAGAAATGGCTCAATCTGTATCCTTAACGACTTGGTAGCCAACTTAGAACGATAGTCCCTTGGGAAAACATAAAGCACATCACCTTCATCCGAGACCTAATCGAAGAAAACCGAAGCTCAGGAAACGCATAAAGATCAAAACTTTAAACTTCTGTATCAATTTGAATTAATGGGCATGAAGTGAATACCTCCAGAAACCCATCAGTATCAGCGGCGATAGCTTGAAGCGCTTTCTGAGCTTCGGTAACCTTCAAGCCGGCTCTGCTAGCCACGTCACCAACAGTGACTCTCCGGCCACACTCGTCCACCGCTTCCATAGCTCGTTTCCGGACATCAGTCGGCAACTTGTCGCTCTCCACCAATCCCCCGGGTTTGATTGCGCCGCTAACCTTATCTATACTCGCCGCCCTCACCACCGCGATTCCATGGCTCGTGAACTCCCGTCGGGAGCTCGGAAACCTCTTCGTCAAGATTCCGGGAAAAGCATAACGATCGACGGGAGATCTGAGGCGAATCACAGGCTTTTTAGATGAAAACCCCGATTGGGTTAACCTTGGGGAGACGATTAAGCATGTCGACACACACGCCATTCTCTAGTTACACCTTTATCTTCTTCTTCTTCTTCTTCTTCTTCTTCTTCTTTTCTCTAGTTACGACTTCGAGTTTCCGCCATGGGAGATGGTTTATATGGTTCAAAATCGAAGCTTTCGGATTTGTTTCCGAATGCCTGAAAGAAGTGATTATCTCTCCCACGAAGTTTAGCAGCAAATACATAACCGAATCAAACCGATCGGTACACCTCTCAAAATCTACCGGTTACTGTTTCCCCTTTACGGCGATCTTTTGTCACTGGAATTTATCAGCAGTTACAGTGAAATTTTCAGATTTATAACCTCTAACTTTCTAAGCAATATTTGAAAATTTCAAGATCAAGAATTTTCTTACTCTATAAATATGTTGTCTCAATTTAATCCGAATTTTTCAGGATGGCATTGTTGAATGGATTGATAACATTATGGAGGTCGAAGCCAATAAAGTTGCACAACTTCTAAAAGATAGGGTTTCTCCAGCTACAAACTCTAAGTCAATTCATGACAAGAACTTTACGGGAAAGGTAATATGTCCACACTATATTCTTGGGTTTGCTCGTTGATGGCAAACATGATTACCCTTGTTTGTTTATGTTTCCGTGATCAAACTCCAACCTGATTCTACTTTTCTTGTTTTATTAAAAGGCTGAAGAATCCAACAAGAGGTCTGCAGAAGCCAATGATGAAGATGACTCATCAGACCATGACACCCCAGAGAAGGTACATGTTGTTAGCTCGTTAATGGCAAACATGATTACCCTTGTTTATGTGTGTAATAATTTCTCTGTTTCCGTGATCAAACTCCAACCTGATTCTACTTTTTTTTTTTTTTAAAAGGCTGAAGATTCCAAGAAGAGGTCTGCAGAAGCCAACACCTCAAAGAATTCTTCCAACAAGAAGGCTAAATTCGTGACTCCACAGAAAACAGGTGGCTCTAACATCGAATCCTCGTTCTTTCTTACTTACTGGAGGGAAAAACGATGGCTTGATTTGTGAATCTAAACATTGTGAAAACAGAGACGAAGAAACCGCATGTCCACATTGCAACTCCGCATCCATCAAAACAGGGAGGGAAGAACTCCGGAAGCAATGGAGAGGCGTCGAAGCAGCAGCAGACACCAAAGTCTGCAGGTGCGTTTGGGTGCAAATCGTGCAACAGAAATTTTACTTCAGAGATGGGATTGCAGTCTCACACGAAGGCCAAACACAGTGCGGCTGCTTGAAATCAGATGAAGAAGAAGACAGAAGAGACTCTCCGTAATCCTCTTTAGACTTTTGATGTCTTTTGGTTTTCAAAACTATAATTTGCGAGTGAACCTTGTTTAGTTGTCTTCCGGAGTTTAATCCTTGTTTTCTTAATCTTTTTGGGAGATTACTCCCGAGTCCGCAAGGAATAAAAAAAAAATGTAAATTATATATTGTAAGTTGTAAAGAACAAAAAGTTAATCGAAAAAGAGGCGACATAAATTGAGATAAGAATTACTATAAATAAACATTTCACTAGAGGATGAGATTACTTTTTCATTTTCTTTTGGACAAAAACACGAAGTGACCAAGGCAAAAGGAATTTAGATTTCTCGTCCTTAGTTCCCATGCTTTTGGTCGGCTCACATGCTACGCTCCAGCAAATCTACTTACTGCACGTGGCGGTCTTATGTTTGTAAGCTAAGAATTGAGATTCAAAGCTAAGAATTTCTACTTACATCTGCAGTTGGTAGATCCATGAGATAACAAATCATGGGATGGAAATCACGACCCACATACTTCTTCATCTTATCCGGCTCTCCTGCAAACAAACAGTGATTTTCTGAAATTTTGTACCTCTTTATGCTTATATAACTTACATATAATGTGCTTATATAAGAAGACGCCTTCACAATGCTTGATAGCATTACTATTCTGGAGAAGATCATATCATAGCTGTCGCGTCCTTTCTTACTTAAACCAAAGTGTACCGCAAGTTTGGCAAACTGCATGAATTGGTTAAAAAGAACTTGTTATATGTTACAAAATCACAAAATCATCATAGCTGTCGCGTCCTTCTCTAGTTACGGCTTCGAGTTTCCGCCATGGGAGATGTTTATATGGTTCAAAATCGAAGCTTTCCGATTTGTTTTCCGAATGCCTGATACAAGTGATTATCTCTCCCACCAAGTGTAGCAGCAACAACATAATACCGAATCAAACCGATCGGTACACCGCTCAAAATCTACCGGATACTGCTTCATAGACCAGTTTTCCCCTTTTCGGTGATCTTACTGGTTCATTTGTCACTGGAATTTACCAGCAGTTACAGTGAAATTTTCAGATTTCTAACCTCTAACTCAAGTAATATTAGACATGTCCAAGATCAAGAATTTTCTTACTATATAAATATGTTGTCTGCTTAGTTGTTGTGTTCTTGCTACAAGATCAAGAACCAAGGCTTGCTCTGAAATATATATAAGCTTTCTTCGTTTTGTATTCAATAACTGGTTGTTACTGTTCGTTTTAAGTTCTTCAACACTCCATGGCAAAACGTAGATGGATTTTTCCGACTCCTTCATCGTCGCACTAGTAAATTTACAGGAAACGGAAGACAACCCCAAAAAAAAAAAAAAACTTGACTTTTAACTTAAAAGCTCATTAGTCATCATCAACATAGCTCGAAAGCTTATATACAACAAGCTCAATACTATTCAGATTCAGGTATGCAATCTAACACAGGTCTCCAACCTCTATTACATTCAAGTTTATCATCATCAGTAAGCAAAACTTGTTTCTCAAGAGTCTTGTACATCATATCATGGACCGACCCTCCTTGAAGCAGCTTCTCCAATTCTTGCTTATGCACGACGATCTTCATTCTTACAACACTCATATTCTTATTGTCATCACTGTTGATGATGCTGCTTTCACCACTACCATCATCTTCGCTTAGTAATCTTTCGTCTTCCACCTCAGGATTCGCAAACGTCACTTTCTTGATCTTCTTCTTGTTCTGGTTCATCGCTGTAGGCAGGAGATAATAGAGACGACCAGAGAGAAGCTTAGCTTCAGGGAGAAGATGACGATGGTGACAAGTCTTGCTGTCAAAGAGAGAGTGACCAGAAAATTGAGTAAGGATGTGATGAACACTAATGGGTTCCCTAAATTCAAGCACCTTCCCATCATTTCTCACTATCTTTATCACTTTCTTCTCCATTACTAAACAGTTCCCCATCTTCTTATTCTTCTTTCTTACTTTTTTGTTTTGGTGTTATTTGTTGTTTGCTTGGAGATTTGTGTTTGTATATTTATAAGAGTTTTTGGGTTTTCGTTAAAGTTACGGTTAGTGCCATTATATCACGTGGGGGCCCGATTTGATTCTTCCCTCACTACCTTTTTTTTTGTAATAGTGGGTGGGGAGGTGTGGTCGGGCCGTCGGGGTGGTGCATTTTGTTCATTGTTCTATACTTCTATAAGTATGATTTTCCTTTTTTTTTATTATGAAAAACGAGATTGAGTTGCTGTTGGTGGTCCAAGAATACAAGATGGTGGTCTAATGTATTGTGTTTAGCAATGTGATCCCAAGTTATACCGTGTTTGATATAAGTAATGATCCCATGCAATGTGTTATTTTTCTTTTTCATCATGACCTCTATATTAAAATGTATGGAATATGTATGTATACGTACACTTTTAAGTTTTTTTACATACTGTATAACAAAATATATATGTCAGAGAATTATAAGGTTAATCTTCATATCATGTAGAAGAGTTATATATTTTTGTCATTTAAGATTATCGATACAGATATTAAAACTGTGTTGAGAAGACTTAATTAGACACTAGATCTACATGTTTGATTTTCAACCATTGAACCATCATCAATTTATTATTTAGTTAAGTTTTTTTTCTTTTTTGTAACTGTTATTTAGTTAAGTTTATGTATATTTTCTGTCCATATTATACCTTATAATTTCTAACTAATTGAATTATCATAGAATTGAGGATATCAAGTGATATTTGTGTGTTTATAATTTGAGAAATATGGTATAATTGAGAAGTAGAGGTGATACTAGAAGATGATAAGTAAATGTATGGTCAACGCAAACCATTTAAATGATAAAAAGGTAATGGGTCGGTATATAAGAACTATCTAGGGTTTCAATCAAAACAAACAAAATTAATCAAAATTTGTCAATCAAATTGTTTGTGCCACAGTGGTTTCATCTTGAAAATTAATCAAAAAATTTTCAAAAATAAATTAATAAAGTCACATTCAAAGTATATACATCATAAATTTTACAATATGGAACTTATAATTACAGTCACAATCAATCGAGTCCTTCACGTTTGAAAAAAAACTAGAAAAACGAAAGCATACCATTTGGTACGCTTCTTCTTATAGTGGTGGTGGCAGAAAAAAATGTTTACATATCTTATCGATTGGAATGGTTTTCGGAAAACTTAGTCATAACTTTTGCTTTTAAGTATTGAGAAATATCCTCAAATAGCACAAAAATTATTTTTTGTTCCAAAATTAGCACCCTAAATTTAAAATACCAAAAATAGCATAATTAATTATTTTAAAATACTTATTTACCAAAAATAAATTTAAAATAGAATTAAACATTATGTTTGGGTTCACTATTTCCAATTTAGGGTTTAGTTTTTTCCCATTAGGAAATGATTATAAGTCATTTTTATATTAAATTTGTGCTAATATTGTCAAAATTGGTGTTATATTTGTGATTTTCACCATTGGATGCTAAATTTGGAAACTTTTAGTTTTTTGTGCTATTTTGTAGAATTGCCCGTAAGTATTCTTTAATGATTTAAAAAGAGTAATTAAAGAAAATAGCACACATTTTTTTT
>PKML01054887.1:54622-65745 GCA_002933935.1 Eutrema yunnanense
ATATATATATATATATATATATATATATATATATATATATATATATGTGTGTATCTACGAGTAGATTGGAATTTAAAGAATATTCCAAGGGTTTCAATTACAAAAGGTTTACATAAACTCAGAATATTTTGAAAACAAACTTTTAATGTTCATGTATGTCTAAAGCTAGGAAGTTATTCAGCATGCGGATAGTTTTTCCAAACCGTATGTAAAATTAAGGTTCAATGCTAAATCAAGAGAAACAAATTTTAAAACAAAATTAGAGTGCCCATTATACGTATGGTGAGTGCAGTGCACTAGTTTTTCAGGCAATTATCATAGACTTAGAAAATAGTGTTTTTTTATGGATGTCACTGTCTCTAATTGGTTACCACATATATGTCCTAGAAAAAATTCTTCAAAGACCGTATGCAGCCCAAGGCCAAATCAACAGATGATTTGTTTTGGTTCACTTTTGAAAATTCAACTCTCTTTTTTCACAAATCATGTAATATTTTAATGTTTTTGGTTATAGAAAATGTTCAATTATCTAGATTTAGAAGATTCATGTGACTATCGATTATAGAAAACTAGATTATATCCCGCGTGATACACGGATAAAATAAAAATATTTAAATATTTGATAATTTGCATAATTATGATTCATATAGTTAGATTTTAAAATAAAATTTTTCATTTAGTTACATATTGTAACTCACAATTAAGAAAATTTAAAATTGATTCATATTACCCATAAACAATCTCTTTAAATGGATGAGAGGATTGAAAAACTAAATTTCAAATCTTATATAACTTAAAATTGAATCTAATTGATAAAATTAATATAATTTTATTTGATATATTATGAATCTTATATATATTTAATAATTTACATATTCTTTTGTAGTTTCTATTTTTTATCGTATTATTTTATTAGTTTTCATTTTTGTTAAAAACATAATTTATTTTTCGTTTTATGTTATTTTGTCTATTTAAACATAAATAACTAAAAATTAGAAAGTTTTGTATTATTGCATTGACACATGTCACGATCTAAATTAACGATGACACATACCACAATCTCGTGAGTTATAATGATCTTACGTGAGCGATTCATCTTTATATAATAAGAAAAAGAGTGATTTGTTAAAATAGTACATTTGAGAAAATCAATTTCTAAAGAATACACCCATAAAAAAAATTGTAAAAATAATACACATTTTTAGGTTTATTACAATGTACCACTCTATTTTGAAAATAATAACAAAAGTACAATTACTTGTTAATTTTTTGAGTTTTCCCTCAATCCCTTGTTAGGATAAATATTACCCTAAGAAGGGATCAATACCAAATATATTCAATGACAAACTAATTGTTGTACAAATGAAAGACATATTTTACATTAAATTATGTAGAACTGCTTTTTGGTAGAAATACAATCTCTGAATCGTATACTAAATTGAAGACAAGTGATGGCAAAATGTTAATTCACATGAAAGTGAATTATAACAAAATGTTAAATGACGTACGCATAATTACAGTATGTAATAAAAAGAGATTGTAAGTTGTAACGAAGATAGTTAATCGAGAAGAGGCGACTTAAATCGAGATAAGAATGACTATAAATAAACATTTCACTTAGATTCCTTTTTCATTCTCTTTTGGAAAAAGTACAGAGAGCCCCTTTTGTGATATTTCGGACAAAAACACTAAAAGTGACAAAGGCAAAAGGAATTTAGATTTTTCGTCCTAAGTTAGTTTCCCATGCTTTTGGTCGGCTCACGTGCTACGCTCCAGCAAATCTACTTACTGCACGTGGCGGTCTTCTGTTGGTTGGCACCGTCCAAAGACCTCTCTTTTTTAAACTATTATTGCTTTTTGCTTCTAACAAGTTTTTACTCTTTTCTTTCTTCTTTTTGCTTACAGATTTCTTCCTTCAAGACTCAGGTAACTCGATTTAAGTTTATTCCGCCTAAACATGTTAGATCTTAGTATGTTTTTTTATCAAAGAACGGAGGGTAACGTACAAGAAATATATTTTTTTAAAAATGTGAACTTTATTAAACAAACAAAAACACTCTATACACAATTATTGTAAATTAAAGATGGAATGAAACAGAGTTGAGAAATTGAAAGGAACGGAAATGGAGAAAGGAAAAACAAGAAATTTTGTTTGAGACTAATTAGAATAAGAGATATGATCTAAACAAAATTGTGAATTAATCATTCACCTCACTAAGCTTTTGAATCGGCCATGTTTTATTTTATTTTGGGAGTGCAAGTTTCTAAAATAATTTGATGGAAATGAATAAGTGATATATAATGAACAAAAGAGATTAGTTTTTTTTTTTTGTCATCATTTTGGACTACAACAGGCCAGCCCAATAGCCAAATACCCCCTACACATGGAGGACATATGGAGTCGAACTCGACACCGATAAAATGGCAGCAGATATGTGACAACGACTGACCCACTTGCTCCTTTTTCCTTCTTAACAAAAGAGAAAGCTTAGATATAACCCAAGAATAAAGGTGTGTATTTATTTTATTTGTTTGTAGCTAGGAAAATGTAGTTATATCAATAAAATTATAAGCAGACAAGAACAAGTTATCGTTGGTATAAAAACTGACTAAAGTAATAAATTTACGCGTATTAAACTTCATCATATTCGCAGTAAATTTAACCATTTCTCAAAAGTATATTAATTTTTTTTTACTTAAATTTGAAGTTTGATTTTGTCTCTAATGATAGCCAATTAGCCATATATGAAATAAGTAGTTAGCTTTATCAACTAAGCATCATATTTTATGACTTTTGGCAATGTATTACACTTTTAATTGTCTGCATTTATGTTTGTTTGGGCTAGAATTGGCCGAACAGTATCCGTTAAAGACCACACATACCACAACACCAACCAACCTTTTTTCACCTTTTTCTGCGTTCGAATATTACAATCTCTGAAAGGCCCGAAGCCCATTAATAGTTTGATGCCCATATCATGAGACCCGCTCTCTCTTATAAACTCGAAAACAATAAAAAAAATCATTCAATCAGAAAATATCATCAATATTCGCATTTAATCAGAAAAAAGGTTAGAAGAAGGAAAAATCGATGGCGGGGATACTTGTGAACAATATCCTCCCTCAACCTCCGATTTTCTTACCGGTTTCTTCTTCTCGAGGCAGATCAATCCGAACCCTAGTTATGGTCAAAGCTTCCGCCGAACCTTCCGAGTCAGTTTCAGTGTCCACGAAATCCAGCGAGGACGTCGGAGCTGTTCTCTTCACTGCTCCTCCCGGTTTCAAGCCTCCCGAGCCGAAACGCTTCGCCGTTAAACCCGGAAAACTCTTCGATGTCTTGGGTGCAGCCATCGGAGTGCTTTTCCGATTCGGCACTGGGGTTTTCGTTTCTGGGTACATTTCTGGTTTTTTCGAGCTTGAATTGAGTGTCGTATCACTGGTGTTTATGCTTGATGATTTCAATTGAGCAGGTACTCTGCATCTTTCGTGTCCAAGGACGAGATTCCAGCTGACCAGTATGCGTTGCGTATTGGCGGTAATCATGAACAATTTCTAAGCTTTCCACTTTCTGTTTCTCTTGGTCTAGGTTTTAGAGGGGAATTTTGACCAACAGGTGTTCAAGATTAGGGGATTTTCTCTAAAAGCTCTAGGCTTTTGTCTTTCAGATGAGTTTGTGAAATCATTATGGTTGATGCTATCTGTAGGGATCACCGTAAAGGAAACCTCGAAGCTCGGGCCTCGCCCTGAGAAACCCATCGAGATTTATGAGTTTGAAGGGTATGTATGATTGTTCTTTTAGACTCATTTGGTTTCTATTTTCTTCCGATATTGAATGAATCTTTCATTTTTCTCCATTTCCGGTATGCCATTATAGCTGTCCCTTCTGCCGGAAGGTAACTCTCTCTCTCTTCTTTAGACTTTTACTTAATCAATGTCATTGTCTTTACAATTAGCCTAAGATTCTTAAGATTTTTTTTTTCTTTACCTAAAATCTTTGCTTGATACCATGGAAACAAGTTATTGATTCTTTCATGTCAATCATTTTAGTTTTTCCTCTTTTGTCTGAGTCCCCTTCAGCAAAATGTGTGGGTCTTCGCGTATGAATTATTCTTGATGTATTGCAACAGCTTAAGGTAAGTCTACTAATATGGTGAATTTTCAGGTCAGGGAAATGGTTGCAGTGTTGGATCTTGATATTCTGTACTATCCTTGCCCAAGAGGGAGCCCGAATTTCCGCCCGAAGGTTAAACAGATGGGCGGGAAACAACAGTTTCCGTACATGGTTTGGCATTTTATCCTCGTGATTTTCTATTTCTTCCCACTAGAGCCATGCTTGGAACGAATGTTCTTTACCCTGATATGTCCTTGCTTCTTTTAATTATAGGTTGATCCAAATACTGGAGTGTCCATGTATGAATCAGATGGAATCATCAAATATCTGTCTGAGAAATATGGTCGGTTTCTGCTTCTATTTAGCCTATTCCTCAATGGCTTTTGACAATATCATCATCTTTTTCATTGGCATTACTATTCAAGTAATATATTTTTCTCTCTGTTTGGTTAAACTTGTTCAGGAGATGGAACAGTTCCTTTAAGTCTGACACTTGGCCCGTTAACGGTTAGTTTCTTTGCACATGTTACCGATTATTTTCCTTTGCTTCAAAATCCAAGAGTAAAAAGTAGTATTGCTACTTTGATGTTGTAGGCTATAACAGCTGGTTTTGCAATGATTGGCCGTATGGGAAAGGTAAGAAGAAATTCTATTATATTTCTGGCATATATTCTCTAAAGACAATGCCAAACAAACTTATAAGATCAAATGTTCCTCTATGGTAGAGTATGCTGCCCAATATAGTAATTGAATGAAACGCTATGAATACTTTGTATTATACAATATCGGTATAAGCAACGGTTTTGTCACAAAATGCTTGAGTTTTTACCTTGCAGGGTAACTTGTACACACCAGCAAAACTACCACCTAAGCCACTCGAATTCTGGGCATATGAGGTCTGATCTCGTCACCTTTCTTCGATCTTCAAAAACCCAAGTCTTATTAAACGTACAATCTCTGTTTGAATTGCCCTGCAGGGTTCTCCGTTTTGTAAGCTTGTACGTGAAGTTCTCGTAGAACTGGAGTTACCACACATTCAACGCAGGTATGGCAACAACAACAAAACGCTTAGAACAGCCACCATCTACTGTTCTTCATATATTTGTTCAGAACCAAAGGAACAATAGTCTTTTATTGATATTAACGTCGTTTGTTTGTCTTCATCAGTTGTGCTCGTGGTAGCCCCAAACGGCAGGAATTGCTCAAGAAAGCTGGTCACTTTCAGGTGGGTTAGAGAAATACATACATAACATAGAGAGAGAGAGGAAGAAGTTTTGGAATGTGATGAAATGTGTTTGTTTTTGTATATAAAAAAACAGGTGCCTTACCTGGAAGATCCAAACACTGGAGTAAATATGTTTGAGAGTGCAGAAATCGTAGAGTATCTGAAGCAAACTTATGCTGCTTAAGTTCACTCTATACGCGTATAGATATATATGTGAATGTGTGTATGTGTAAGCAAACTTATGATGCGTAGTTCAGCTAATATATCGTTACATAATACTCCAAGGATTGATCTTCTTTCTTGTTGTCGTCGCTAGGGTTGAATCATCAAGTCATTTTTCAGTTTTTATATTCGAACAGATTTTTAAAAACATTTCCAAAATCGAAAGGGTAGGAAATATATATATATATAAACAGTTAAACAAATTGGGTAAAAACATCAGTAAATAAATCATGAGATGAGATGGACTAGGAAAAGAGACTGAAAGAGGCAGATGATGAAGAAAGGAAGTGGTCCGAGTCCGACTATATGATTACTAGGTCCATCAACACATTTGTGGTCCGTTTATTTAAATCTTAGATTGGTCTTTTGTTTCTTTTCATGTGTCCTTTTGTATATAGATTTTGACAAAACTTAGTTATTTAATCTGTAAAATCTGAAGTTTCAAAATGTTTTCCCTATAATTGTTTGTTTGGTTGTTAGTGGTCGGATTGTTGGCTTTTGCACTTTAGTTACTTGTTATGATTACCTTTTTTTTTGTCGATATCGCACGTTAAGACAATCAATTTATATATAAATGGAGGGAAATATAGTTGTGCACCATTTGGTAGGGTCGAAGAAATAACGATTATCAAAAATTAGTGTGACTCATATATTTTTTTTATTCGTGCCCCTCAATAAAGTGTTTTTCTAATTAAGTTTGTGAGTAATAGGGCACAGTCCAAATTTTCAAAATTTTATTAAAATATACGAAATATTTAAACCACTTTCTGTTTTGTTCAATAATAACTTAGAAAAAAAGGTAGATGTTAAGAAAATAAATAAAATCTTAGAAAAAAGGTAAACTGAAAAAGGCTAAGCACGGTTCCTTTCTGAATGGTATTTTAGATATGCAACCGATGTTTTTTATATATATTTCAAGTGCAATCTAGGGTGAGGGTATGTCTTAGATTTTCTATTATATTATTTTGAAAATAATAGCATGCCCACCTTTATCCTTAATATATTGTTCCATATAACTTATTTATTTGTATTTAGCAAACAAAAAATAATTATTTACTTGTATCTTTACCTCTACGAAGTTTATTGATATTATCAACAACATAAATTTATGTAGGTTTTTAGACATACTGTTAAATTTATGTAGGTTTTTAGACATACAATTTTGCATATACCTATAGTCCCCATTCCCCAACTAACTGTTCATAAGTTTATAACAAATAATTTAATGCTCAACTATTTTAATTTTAATTAATAAATTCATAGTTAAAAGTTGGAAAGCGTTAACGTTCGCTTAACGTACAATAATAGACCGTTGCTGTCTGCAAATTGAAGGAATCTAGGCAAAGAAAAAAGGAATAAAATCTTTCGAGTTAGAAACCGAAGAGAAAAAATACTTTTAGGGAGCAAAATGGAGTAAATTAGGAGTTTTAATACTACAACGAGGAAAGTTAATGAGGGCCACATAGTAATTGCAAAAGGTTATACAGTAAAAACTAGATAAAACATAAAGATCAGGGCCTTCCGACAAAAGTCCATCGATCCACTTAAAACACTTCCACAATGTCCGTTCGAAAATATGACCGTTGAAAGTAATTAAATTCAAAAAAAAAAAAAAATTGAAAACTAAATAACTCCCTTCCTCTTCTTCAATCTCTGTTCTTCCCCAAAATAAAAACTTCCTTCGGTAAAAATCGAGAGAGAGAGAGAGAGAGAGATGGGTTGTGTTTCTTCGAAACTAGTCAAGAAGAAACTCGTACGAGAGATTCGAGTCAACAATGGCGGCGATCACATTGTCTCCCTCACTTCCACTACTTACGGTCATCTCGATCTCGATAAACGAGCAGAGACTTCTCCTAAGTTACAAGAACTCACTAAAGGCGATGCCTTTGAATCGGAAATCAAACCCAGGAGATCTACTACACAGAGAGATGATCTAGAGATAATCAATACATGGGAGCTTATGGAAGATCTTGAAGATTCAATGCATCCGCAGAGGATTAGCCCCAAATCTCGTGGCATTTTCGGGAAAGCATGGAAGACTCCGGTGAAATCGATTGTGGAATCTCCGAAGAGGAATAGTAGTAAGAGGTTTGGGGGAAAAGAAAACAGAGGAGGGAATAACTCGAAAGGTGTGAGTCCGAACCAGATTCTGAAGCCGAAGAACATCCTAGAAACTCCAAAAAGAGGCGTAATGCGTTTGAGTTTCCCTCTCAAATCCGAAGAACCTTCGGTGGTGATTACGAAGAGGAGGAAGAGTTACAGTCCTATGTTCGATCCAGATCTTGTGGCTTCCTACGAGAGAGAGTTATCTCAAGAGCAAGAGCAGATCAAGATGGTGATTTCTCCTGTCCCCGAGACCCAAAAATCCGAGAAAACCCGAGAAGCGGAGAGAATCCTCAAGAATTTCCCGGAGGAATGTCCACCGGGAGGAGAGAACTCAGTGGTTATCTACATAACATCGCTAAGAGGGATAAGGAAGACGTTTGAGGATTGCAATGCGGTAAGAACGATACTAGATTCGCACGAAGTTCGATTCTCGGAGCGAGATGTGTCGATGCACTCGGTTTTTAAGGAAGAGATCAGGGGCATTATGGGAACAAAACAGGTGAAGATACCGGCAGTATTCGTGAAAGGTAGGATGATAGGAAGTGTCGAAGAAGTGGTGAGGCTAGAGGAGGAGGGAAAATTGGGAATTTTACTTGAATGTATGCCCAAGGCGAGGCTCGGAGGCGGTTGCTGCCGCGGATGTGGCGGGATGAGATTTGTGATGTGTGCGGTTTGCAATGGAAGCTGCAAGGTTATGGAGGAGGAGGAGAAGAAGACTATGGTTAAGTGTTTGGAGTGTAATGAGAATGGTTTGGTTATATGTCCATTTTGCTCTTAAAATACACTTTTCCATTTTCAGTTTTGCCCTACTTTTATCGTGAAATTGGGGGAAACTGGAAGAGGGTTGAGTTAACTTTGAATTTGTAATGATTTTGGTGAGAGAGTCTCTAAAGTTGGGCTTAGATTTGATTTAGTGTGTACTAGTAGTAATGGATTCTGTTTTTAATGTTTGTAAACGGTTGTTTTTTGTTTTTTTAAGATTCAATTCATTTTGTATAACCATTTTAAAATATCGATTTGTTTTGAACCACATATTTCATTGATTTTTTTTTACTGTATTGCTCGGTTTAATTTGCTATTCAAAGATGCTAAACTTGGAATTTCAAATCAGACTAGTGATATGGCCCGCACCCTGTGCGGACTCCAAAGTATGATTAAATTATATTATCGAACACAGAAACTGAAATTTATTTACAAAACAAATAGATGACATAATCTTACAAATATATATCGAAATAAACCGATAAACCAAAGTATGCTTAATNACAAATTTAACTTTGGTAAAAAAATTAAAATATTAGAAGAAACAAAATTAATAAAAGTTTTATATTAATCGACTTGCAAGTCTATTTATTTTCCATCTCATGCACAGTCAAAATATGATATTGTAAATTGAGTGAATATGAGATATTTAGTTACTTACTATAAATCATCAAAACAAAACAAAAACATGAATTCATTTCTAAAATTTGAAATTTATTGTATTTTCACTTTCAACAAAATTTATTGTATATTTTATGGCAACAAAATCAATTGTATATATGTTCAACAAAATTTATTGTATTTCTATGTTTAAATTTTGACTTCTGCGCGCAAATTTTAAATTTACGCGCGAGTCTTATATAAGACTCATTTTCTCTCCTGTTTATTCTTCACCCTTTAAGAGCTTCATTCTCATTTTCTCTTCTGTTTATTCTTCACCCTTTAAGAGCTTCATTCCCATTTTCTCATCTGTTCATTCTTCACTATGGCCGATAAAAGAAATAATCTTGATTTGTAAGTTCTTAGAGAATTTCATTTTTCTATTTTCCATTTTACAGTATATTGAGAAATTAGAATAAGAAGTTTTATTATATTCAGAGGCGGCTCAAAAGTGGCAAATTTTTTTTTTGATTTGTAATGATTTTGGCCCGTCCAATATTTAAAATATATTTATTAGTTATATGTAAAAAAAATAAAAGTTGGCCTTAAATTACATCAAATTTTCTGTTAGGTTAATATGGGCCATGCACATATGGTACACCCTCAGAACCGCTACTGATTACATTCGATCATTTATTTTTAGATAAGAGTAATTTAGGGTTTTTATATTTGTAATTATAAAGCATGTCAGTCTTGTGAGTTTCTTCCTATAAATGATTAGATTTGTTTAGCCATATGGTTATAGTTTAGCAATTTAGACAGTGATTTTGTCATATATATATAAATGCTTAAATTTTTACACTGTTATTCGATTTATGCATTTCATATTTTTAAAATTTATCGAATGTTTCTAACGAGATTTATATATTTAATATTACATTGTGAATAATATCCAAACTGACAAACTATTTTCTTTTATGTGTTATAAAATTATCACTAGGGTGCGGAACAAAGGTGAGACAAAAAACGCTGAGAAGAAAGATTGGTCGATTCTTCTTCCCGAACTTTTGAAATTAGTAATGTCTTTCCTTGTTGTGAAAGACAACATTAGTGCTTCTACGATGTGCAAGGCGTGGTATAAATCTAGTGCCTCTATTCTGATGAAGGATCGACATCTATGGTTTATGAAATATCCTTTATCTTCAAGCAGATGGCCTTGTGAATTGTATGATCCCTCGCAGAAGATGACATACTTGAAGGAGTTTCCCGAGATAATAGGCATGTCGATTTATTACTCAAAAGATGGTTGGTTGCTTATGTACAAAGATCATCCGTCTGAGTTATTCTTCTTCAACCCATTTACTCGTACACTCATCAGTTTGCCTACATGTGAGAGTTTCAACGAATGCGTTGTTTTCACTTGCGCACCTACATCCGATAGATGTTTGGTTTTCGGGTTGACAAACATAGACAACAACACCAATGTTGTCGGAGTCAACACTCTTAGGCTCGGAGAAACCAAGTGGGAGACTACTCGTTTCATGAGTCTTGAGCGTTTCTTCGCTTACCACAACAAAATTATCTACTCGGGAGGCCTCTTTTATTGTCTTGGCAGATTAGGTTCACTGGCGGTTTTCGATCCATCCAAGCGAACATGGAACACTCACCGCCTAATATATGACGGACCTTCGACAACATTTGGTACACATTTACTAGAGATCAAAGGAGATATTTTTCTCCTAACAACTCAGGGAAATAAGCTGCGGGTATTTAGATTAAATCGTAATAATGAAGGTTGGATTTGGGAGGAGAAAGAAAGAATCGACGAAGGGTTAACGATATTCGGGGCTTCTATCGCATCCGAATATAGATCAAACCTCGCGAATGACATGAAGAACAAGCTACTCTTGTCGGACTCGCATCACCCGATGGTTAATACTTATTTCTTTGATGAAGGAAGGTATCTCCAGAAGAACAATTCGAGTATTCCAATTTGTAATGGGATGACCATTTTTCAAACCGTTTGGATTGAGTCGCCAAAACAAACCTTAGATTTTAGCTGAGTCAATCATTTGATCAAGATATTAGAGTACTTTT
>PKML01054887.1:66183-78779 GCA_002933935.1 Eutrema yunnanense
GCGGGTATTTAGATTAAATCGTAATAATGAAGGTTGGATTTGGGAGGAGAAAGAAAGAATCGACGAGGGGTTAACGATATTCGGGGCTTCTAGCGCATCCGAATATAGATCAAACCTCGCGAATGACATGAAGAACAAGCTACTCTTGTCGGACTCGCATCACCCGATGGTTAATACTTATTTCTTTGATGAAGGAAGGTATCTCCAGAAGAACAATTCGAGTATTCCAATTTGTAATGGGATGACCATTTTTCAAACCGTTTGGATTGAGTCGCCAAAACAAACCTTAGATTTTAGCTGAGTCAATCATTTGATCAAGATATTAGAGTACTTTTTGTTGATCCGTAAATCACACAAAAGGGGGTAAAACAGTACTTTTAATCGGAATCTCGTTTATTGATCTAAGTCGGCGTTACAACAGAGTTTAAGTAAAAGGGCAAAGACAAAAAAGAGTCGAGATCGGTAATGAGCTCTCTCGTATTCTCTGTCTCTGCGGAAGTTGTGGATGTTTGAATGAATGAACCTCCTCCTCTATTTATAATGTCTTGGAGGCGGTTGAGGGAAGATTTCTCCTTTTCCGAGTTCGATTAGGAAAAGGAAATATTCCGGTTTTCTCGCCGAGATAAGGATAAATTCCTGATAGAATATTTCCTTTTCCGAGATCGGTGGGAAAAGGAAATATTCTGGTTTTATCTGTTGTAACGGGCCGGGCTTGTGATGGGCCTAGGTCGGTAGCCGAGATGGGCTTTCAGCGAGATTCCGAGTTTGGCCCAGTGTTTTTTCGGGCCGATTCATCTTTGATCCGAACCATCGTAAACCGGTTTTGATCGGACCAGTCTCGGTTCGAACCGAGTTAAACCAGGGGGTGCTAATCCCCCCTCTAACACTTTTGTTTTCATCATCCATAGAAAAAAGTACTCAACTACCTCTGCATGAGAACAAAAAGTTCTTCCTTTCAATTTTCATTTTTCATTTTGTTGTCTCTTTGTTTTGGATTTACTGTTTTTCAATTTGTTTTCTCGTTTTTATAATGTACTTCAATCATATACCCTATAATGTGATATATTATTGATGTCCATTTTTTCGTAGGCCACACCAAAAATTGCTTATACCAATTAATTCTTGTAGTTATAGTTAATTAGCCAAAACTATAACAAATATTTTCCGATAGAAATACCAAAAGATAGCATTGCTTAATTAATCTGAGGTATAAAAATTCCATTGATAAATGATGTCACAAATAAACACTAAAGGTTAATCGGTTGTAATTTGTAAAAGAGATCGCATGCCTATATAAAACCTGAAGATGAACCAATAAACTTATTTACATTAGAAAACCTAATATAAGAACAGCAAAAAAAAAAACTAACATCAAATTCTGCAAAACAATTTAATATTTTCAAAAAGAGTTTGGTGGATTAAAAAAAAACTATTGGTCAATGTGCTAATTTGGGTAACTAACTAAATTTTGAAACTAAAATTAAATGAGAAATAATGGGTATTCGTAATTTATAACTTTGAACATTCAATTATTTTAGTGAATAATTAAATGTCAAAACTCAAAACATATAACAGATAGGTAATATTTTTGATCATTGACCAAAATAATTTTCGCCTTCGATAAATTTATACTTTTATATTAAATAATGCAACTATCGATCGGATAATGGCTAAGCACATACAAAAATGGCATGTGATTAATTTAGTCAAGATAGTTTTCAAATTTCGCATGCAGTCTTTTGTCAAAGCCAAAACTGTTTCTATATTCGTAAACTCATTTGAAGGTATGTAGAAACGGTATATAAAATACATAATAAAAAAGTTCATGTTCGTTTACGTAATTAAGTCTTCTATTTTAGCTATTGGCTCGACTCTGCCTGCTAGGTATAGATAACATCAGTCTTGTCAAGAAATTAATAATAATAAGGGAGAAATATGGAGCAATTATATCCATCTCAATAAGGGAAGTCGTAGATATAATAAGAGAAGAAGAACAACGCTAGTATAGTCACATGAGTCATGACTCACATCATGAGTTTTTCTAGTTATCTTTTTGATTTTTGATCTCTTGGTTTAATTATCTACAAAAAGGTTTTCTAAATCTTAACTCATTGCAAATGAAATAAACCAAAAATCTGAACACTGAAATGGCGACTATAAAAAAGTGGGAAAATTTTGGGTAAATCTCTCAACTCTTGGATATGTGAGAAATTTTCAATGGAAATGTTCTTATATCGTTTTGATAAAGATATACTATAAAATTTTGAGATAACCCTAACCGATATGATGACGAATAACATACATAACTTGGCACACATCCCCAAAGCAGTGGCACACATGTCAATGCATTTAACCTATCCACTTCCACCTTTATAATTCATAACTTCCGATCATATTTATTCAGGTAACAAAATAAGTTTGAGAAAAAAGTAACTACAAGGCCAAAAAAAATGGAGCTCGAGACATCTGTTTATCGACCAAACGTCGCCGTCTACGATTCGCCGGAAGGCGTGGAGGTTCGAGGACGGTACGACCAAGTGTTCGCGAAGATTCTGACAAGAGAAGCTCTTGGATTTGTGGCTGAGTTACAAAGAGAGTTTCGTGGGCACGTCAGGTACGCCATGGAGTGTCGGAGAGATGCACGACGGCGTTACAACTCCGGTGGTGTCCCTGGGTTTGATCCTTCCACTAAATTCATCAGAGACGGTGAATGGGTTTGTGCCTCCGTGCCTCCCGCCGTTTCTGACCGGAGAGTTGAGATAACCGGTCCGGTCGAGAGGAAGATGATCATCAATGCTCTTAACTCCGGAGCTAAAGTCTTTATGGTCCATCTCTCTCTATCTCTCTCTTCAACGCCTTTGTTTTACGATGTTGTTGTTAATTGGACCGGGTTTGGTTTGGATTTGGCCGGAATTGGAAACAGTTTGATATCGGCCAAATTTACTGACATTGGATAAAGTTTGATATACTCAAAGCTTTTAATTGGACCGAGTTCAATTCGGTTTCGGTTTTGGTTTTGTTTTAGTTAAGTTTGAATTGGTTGGCAGAAATTGAACAAATTCAGTCGGGTTCTATTTTATCAGGCTAGATACTGTGTTCTGTTTCGATTTGGTTTAATGCCCGGTTCCTTGCGTAAAAAGCTAATATCAAATCTGTTCGTTTTGGTCTAGTTTGATTTGATCTGATCTTCTTTTAGTTCGATCCGGTTCGGCTTTTATTTGGTTTATAATGCATCTGTTAGATGTTATATATTAAAAAAGAAATCGGTTCGGTTTGGCTTCTCTAGTTTGGTATGTTATGTCGTATGTGTCGTATGACACCCGGTTAAAATTGTTGTGGTTGAACAGGCTGATTTTGAGGACGCTTTGTCTCCGAGCTGGGAGAATCTGATGAAAGGGCAAGTGAACTTGAAAGATGCAGTGGATGGGTCCATTACCTTTCACGACAAGTCAAGGAACAGAGTTTACAAGCTCAACGACCAAACCGCTAAGCTATTTGTCCGACCTCGAGGTTGGCATCTCCCGGAGGCTCACATCCTCATCGACGGTGAACCCGTCACCGGATGTCTCGTCGACTTCGGCCTTTACTTTTTCCACAACTACGCCAACTTTAGACAGGCTCAAGGTTCCGGTTTTGGACCCTTCTTTTATCTCCCCAAAATGGAACATTCTAGGTATCTCCCTGGACCAGACCGACCGGTTGGGTCGTTAATTTGCTGTTTTTTGTTTGTTTAGGGTTAATTAGGTTACTTGGTTTCTTGATAGGGAAGCAAAGATATGGAACAGTGTGTTCGAGCGAGCTGAGAAGATGGCTGGTATAGAGAGAGGAAGCATTCGGGCCACGGTGTTGATCGAGACCCTCCCGGCTGTTTTCCAGATGAACGAGATATTATACGAACTGCGTGATCACTCGGTCGGTTTAAACTGTGGAAGATGGGATTATATCTTTAGCTATGTCAAGACCTTCCAGGCTCACCCTGACCGCCTCTTACCAGACCGTGTCCTAGTTGGTATGGGCCAGCATTTCATGAGAAGTTACTCCGATCTTCTCATTAGTACTTGTCATAAGCGTGGTGTCCACGCTATGGGCGGCATGGTTAGTCCTCTCTTAATTTACACTAGTTCGCTAGGAGTACTATTACGCATATCTGTCTAAAACTATTTTGACGCTCTGTTTAAACGTTATAGAAAAGAGAAATGAATTCACACAATGTTAAATATATACAAAAATTTGTGAATGCACCAGTTGTACATCGATGGTGAACTGTTTGCTGTTATGATACTCAGGCAGCTCAGATTCCGATAAGAGATGATCAGAAAGCGAATGAGATTGCATTAGATCTAGTGAGGAAAGACAAGCTAAGGGAAGTAAGAGCAGGACATGATGGGACGTGGGCGGCTCATCCAGGACTCATCCCAGTCTGCATGGAAACATTCACAGGGCACATGGGAAAAACTCCAAACCAAATCAAATCAATGAAGCGCGAAGACGCATCCGCGATAACAGAGGAAGATCTGCTTCAAATACCGCGAGGAGTGCGCACACTCGAGGGTCTAAGGCTGAACACACGTGTGGGAATCCAATACTTAGCCGCGTGGTTAACAGGATCAGGATCTGTCCCACTCTATAACCTAATGGAAGACGCGGCCACGGCCGAGATAAGCCGTGTCCAGAATTGGCAGTGGATTAGGTATGGAGTGGAACTGAACGGAGACGGGCTTGGAGTTCGGGTGAGCAAAGAGTTGTTTGGGAGAGTTGTGGAAGAAGAGATGGAAAGAATTGAGAAAGAAGTTGGGAAAGACAAGTTTAAGAGAGGAATGTATAAGGAAGCTTCCAAGATGTTTACAAAGCAGTGTACTGCAACTGAGCTTGATGATTTCCTTACACTTGTTGTTTATAATCACATCGTAGCTCACTATCCCATCAATGTCTCTAGGCTCTGAAAGAAGAAAGACGAAGAAAAGAAGATGGAAGGAAAGAGTGAGGTTGAGATATGAGTTTGTGCTTTTGTTTTGGATTTTGTGTTTGTTTCTTTCTAATAAGAGTTTCTATATGTTGGTATATTGTAATAAGCAGAACTTGTGCTTTTATATCCAATAAGAAATAAATGTTCTATAGCATCTTATTGTGTGTATGGACATTGAGGTAAAACCGAAACGTAATTGGCTAAAGATGCAACGGAAAAAAATAATAATTAAAACCTAAACGTAAATCAAAATTTAGTTTAGTTTGGTTTCCTTTTAAATTGAGTCAATCTTAATTCGTATCGAAACAAAATCAAATATTTAAGAACCTGATTGACACAAATCAAAACAAAATAATCCATCCACACAATTCTGTTTTTCCGATATATTTATCCTAAAATTTGGTTTTATATATATAGTTATAAAATCAATCGTCTTGACCATAAAACAACCCATAGATAAAAGTTTGATCATAAAACTGAATTCATAAAAAAAAAAAAAAAAACGATTAAACTATAACAAATTTGAGTAAAAAATCATAGTAGCTTTTAAGAATTCATCATAGTCTTAAACTCTTGAAAGCTCACAAAACCATCGCCGTCTGCATCAACGGCTCGAACCATCTTGACACAGTCCTCCATTGATTGTTTCTCTCCAAGACGCTTCAAGACGACGTGAATCTCATTCGCTGAAATCTTCCCGTCACCATTAATATCATACAAATCAAAAGCCTTTCTCATAACAGCTTCTTCGTCGTCTTTTTCTTCGTCGCGGCTAATCAAGCACGTAGCAAATTCTTCGACGTCGATTTGACCGTCACCGTCGATGTCAAGCTCTCTGAACATCTTATCGATTTCTTCCGACGCCATTGAAGGAGAGAAAACACGAATCCCCTCGGCGAATTCGTCCCATGAGATTTTCCCATCTTTGTTCTTGTCGATTCTTTCGAAGATCTCTGCAACAGACATTGTTGTGTTTGGTTTGAGTGGTGATAATGTAAAAGTCTTATGAAAACAAAGTTATGTGAAAAGATCAAAAACTATATCCCTTATATTTATAGAAGAAAAAATTGTTTTGAATTTTCCTTTTCTTTTTTGTTAATCAAAAGAACCGGTTACAATCAATGAACCGATTCGGTTATTGTAAACCGAGTTGTGACCGAATAATAACCTAAGTTGAGAACCCATATAAAACCCCAATAAATCCATCTTCCTCGCGTTTTATTGCCTCTCGCATTATCGCCGCTTAAAGCTTTCGCCTCCCGTCGCAGGCCGTCGTCTACAGGTTTCTTCATCGATTGCAATCTCTAATAGTTTTTTTTTCTCGGCTAAATCGTTTTCTCTTGAATATATGATTAGGATTCTGCTCTGTTTGTTGAATGATTGAATCCCTAGTTTCGCTTCTGTTAACGAATCTTCTTAAATTTGTGTCTGTTTCTGTCCGTAACAAGTAGTCAATATCGTAAGACTTCTTAGCAATTAATTTTGGTCTCGTATGCATTTAGTTGAGATCTTGTCTGAATTTTTCATGTCAATCAGAATGGACTCTCAGATCAAGCACGCCGTGGTGGTCAAAGTGATGGGTCGTACCGGATCAAGGGGTCAGGTGACTCAGGTTCGAGTCAAGTTCACAGACTCTGATCGTTTTATTATGCGCAATGTTAAAGGACCCGTGAGAGAAGGCGATATCCTCACTTTGCTCGAGTCCGAGAGAGAAGCTAGGAGACTTCGTTGATGCGTCTCTACTTGTCTTCCTCCTCCTCAAGTTGAAATTGGATTATGTCTTTTGGTTATTTATCTTTTGTTTCATCTCGACTGCATTAGTGAAATTGTGGTGCTTTTGAAATAGAATTGTGTTGTTGCTTTAAGACAATTGCTGGATTGATATCTGTTCTGGTTGTTTGGTATTCAATTCGTTTGTCTGAAACTCTCTCATCAATAATTTGCTTTATATTCTCAATTTGGTTCAATCTAAACCAACAAGCACATCTTCAGTTCAAGGAAAAACCATTCCTTTAGTTTTTGGTTATATTCTTAACTCGAATAAGCAGTGTTCTGTGTTGCCATCAACCCAAATTTTGGAATTCAACAATTGAAACCAAGCCTGTTTAACCGTGTCTTAACCCTCCAAAATCTCTCTGGACTACACACACAACAAAAGTTCATGCATCAACCAAAACCTCTATGGAAAATTACAAGCCTTAGATATAATCCCTAACAAAAATGTTCCCAAGTTCTTCTCTGCTTCAAAGTAGCTTTCAAACCAAAACAGATCCGAAGGGTTTTGGCTTACCGTAACATCCCTGCATGTCGCTGCTGAAGTGGCCCATGCTTGGTGTATTTCTTCATTTTGTGGCTCTTAATATTACATGTGAGATTTCCAAAAAGGTCTTTTGTTCATTTTAAAATGACCGCCGAAGATGCAACGGCAAAAACTCTTGCCGGAGTTAATTGCAAGAGCCTGGAGGATTGAGAAGATTCCAGTTGGTGGTTTTGGGGTCATGACTCATTCTGTTGCTACATTTTTTAGATTAAGCTTCCTAAACTAATTGATACGTTAGCCACTGGTCTAATTGATGTTTCTTTTTGAAATTCTGATTTTTTTCTTTCTCTGAAGTGATTACCTAAGCAAGCTTATAAGTCATTTATTCTTTGATCAAGCACCCAATCTGAGTAAATTCTCAATCAAGACTTGCTTCTATAAGAAAATATCTAAATTATTGCTTAGAATCTCCACTAAAGATGTCGTTCTAATTACAATTATATTACATAAGACCTTCTCTTTTTAATACTACTAGGACTTAATGCGCGTTAATTATAGTGCGTGGTAATTTTTTTAAAATAAATTGTTTTGAAATTTAAGAAAATTTGTTTTTATTTGAATTTTATAATATGTCTAACTCATGATTATATAGATAGAGTTGTCAAACGGAATAATTTGTCTATTTAACCTATTTCGCAGTAGACTAAAATATTATTCGGACTAATCCGCAAAACCTATAATTTTGAAAACATATCTCTAATATGCGCCGTTTAATGACTTTAATTTTGTGCTTAATTCACGATTTTTTTTTAAAAAACTAGTTTTGCAATATATTTTGCTACTTAAATCCCATATATGATGCTGTATGACTTAAGATACATGATCATAACTTTTCTATTGATTTGCTTATAGACATCGAATTTCTCCTCGTTAAGATTCATGACGTGTTATAATTTTGTGCAGAATTAATTTACATTTAGCACACACAAAAATAATCTCTATACCAACAGACACCTCAACACAGGAATTTAGTCTTTCTATATGTAATTAGTCGCTAACTGCAGCCACTTTTAAGTCTCTGTACGTAGTGGAAGATAAAAATAAACTATATGGAATCTCTACATAGATAGGGTAGATGCTCACTCAACTCGTGCAAAAAGAAAGAAAAGGACAATTATTGGGAAAAAGATCAAATACTGTTAGGAAGAAAAAGATCAAATACTGTTAGGAAAATTAACATTTGTATATATTTTTTTATTGTTAAATAAGTAAAGTTTCTATTATCAAATATGTAAATAATTGATTAACTAAATTATGTATTTGTATAAATAAGCCTATTGACTATTGTATAAATAAACTATTATATTTCTAAGGTTTCTTCAAAAATTCTATCATGGTATCGGAGTAGTAACCAAATCATACAAATTTTTATTTTTGTTCGATTCTTGTATCGTTTTTTATCACCTATGATTTTTTTATTTTACGAAAAAAAAAATAATCTCCCATGGCCTTCTCTCTTTGATTTTTTCTTTTATATATGCTTCTACTTTTTTTTTTAATTATATTTAATTCTTCTAATTAAATATTTGATTTTCTACCCACAAAAAAAAAAAAAAAACTAAGACGTGATTTGTTTTCCTTTTAAGAGTTTTTGGTTTTTCTAAGCTATGAGCATGAGCTTGCCTGCATAGTCTAAAAAACAAAAACGTTTCAGTGATGTAATTTTTTTTGTAAATTTTCATGTGGTTATCTATCTACTACGAATTCAATGGCAGCCACAAAAATACTGTTAGAATGATGACTCCGACGGATATATACGGATCCGACGGATATATACAGATCCAACGGTGATGACGAGTGATAGATATACATAACTACAATCATGATGTATTTTCTACTGAATCGATGACTCTACGGTGAGGTATAAACATTAAACACCGTTAAAACCCTATGGCTGGGTATAAACGCCGTGAAGATGACCCGACGGTCGGGTTTAACATTCATACTTTGACGATGAGTCTAATTTCATACGTGTTACCATGTATAAGCTTGTGGGAGATTGTTAGGAGATATTGGAGAGATCGAATGAAAATGAAAGTTAACATTGTATATTTCTTTATAGTTAAATAGTTAGATTTTTTATTATGAAATATGTAAAGAGAACTTATTAGCCAACTTATGTATTTGTATAAATAAGCCTATGGCTAATCAATAAAATTGAAAAAACCTATTATATTTTTAAGGTTTCTCCAAAATTCTATCAAACACGTACTTTAAAAAACAAAATTTTTAATATATTTTCTGTTATATATTATATAATGCTTTTTCAGTATTATGTTATAAGTATGATAATTATGAAGACATTAGTAAAGCAAGTCATGTTAGTTAATCTATAATAATCGCTTCGTTCTATTGTAAAGTAGATCATATTAGTCAATCCAACAAGTCATATTAGTCAATCCAACAAGTCATATTAGTCAATCCAATTAGTAATTTCTATAAACTACATAAAATACGTAGTTATTGAAATCTAGTAATATTACCATTTTTTTTTTAATTTGGATTATTTGATGGCAATCCTGTAGTTATAGCTAAAAACACACTCAACAAATATGATGGTCACGTGTATAGGACCTGTGATACTTAAAACCATCTAAAGAAAAATATATCAAATTTCAATAAAAAAGCTAATAATTTCTCAAAACAATTAAAAAATCTTAATTGAAAAATCATCTAATAATAAATGATTCTTTAATTCTCCCTAGTTTTATTCCTACTATGAAAGATGAATTTTTTTAAAAAAAGAAAGAAAGATGAAGTTAGTATATAACTGGGAGTAGATGTTTATATATTGATTCTTTAGATATGTCCAAATCTTAGAACCACGAGAGAGCTTGGCCCCTAACTGGAAGTTAGCATATAACTGGAAGTTAACATCTCTCTCTCTCCAAGTTGGAAAAACCCTATAAATAGATGTCTTAGTCGGCTTTGGTATCCCCACACCACTACAAATATCCCTCTTTCCCTAAGCTCACAACCCACAGTTATTAGAAAGATAAAGAAACTTTAACAAAATAAAAGATGGAGAATATGGGAAGTAGAGTGATAGAGCCATTAATAGTGGGAAGAGTGGTAGGAGATGTTCTTGATTTCTTCACTCCAACAATTAAAATGAGTGTGAGTTACAACAAGAAGCAAGTCTCCAATGGCCATGAGCTTTTCCCTTCCTCTGTCTCCTCCAAGCCTAGGGTTGAGATCCATGGTGGTGATCTCAGAACCTTCTTCACCTTGGTATATATATATATACATATATTAAAATTATTTTAAAATCATCAATATTGTTGGGCTTGCCTGCGTAGTCAAAACATAGAAAAAGTCTCACTTTCTTTTCATCTTAGAAGTTTCCCATTTTCTGACTCCATGGAGAAAAAGAGAGGGACAGGTCAATAATAATCTTTATAAATTGTGCTCTCTCTTTTTTTTTTTTTTTGATTCTAAAGAAATAGGATGCTTTTATTTAGTTTTTATCATTTTTTTTCTTATTGATGGTAAACTCAACTGAAATGCAAAACAGGTAATGATAGACCCTGATGTTCCAGGTCCTAGTGACCCCTTTCAAAAAGAACACCTGCATTGGTACGTCCATTTTATTTATTTGTCGTTTCATTTTGGGCCCATATCCCATATGCATTTCTTTTTCTTTCTTCTTGTTAAAAATTAATCTCATATGCATTTCATTTGAATTATTATCAAACGTGACTTGAGTTGGTCAAAATCTCTTCCATAACAACACCAAGATTTTCTTAAACTTTTAATAGAAAATAATCTAATTTAAATGTTTCAACAGGATCGTCACAAACATCCCCGGTACGACAGATGCTACGTTTGGTACGTGCTCGTCATGAATTTTGTGATATAAAATTACTTATAATAATTAAGTTCGACCAAAAAAAAGAAATTACTTATAATAAAAGATATTTCACATATTAACAAAGATTTTGAATTGAAATAATAGGAAAAGAGGTGGTGAGCTATGAGCTGCCAAGGCCAAGCATCGGGATACACAGGTTCGTGTTTGTTCTGTTCAAGCAGAAGCAAAGACGCGTTATCTTCCCAAATATCCTTTCGAGAGATCACTTCAACACTCGTAAATTTGCGATTGAGGATGATCTTGGTCTCCCTGTCGCGGCTGTCTTCTTCAACGCTCAGAGAGAAACCGCAGCTCGCAGACGTTAATTACATTATTGTCCATTAAATGCAATAACAAAAATTCATAACATGAGGATGAACGAATGTAGTAACCATGTTTATTTATGTTCTATATTTCCGAACTTTGAATAAAGACTGACAACGATGAGTTGAACCGAAAAAAAAAATCTAATCTTTTATAGATTGTGGGGATAAACATTTAATTGTCATCAAGACCTACATATAAGTCTATAAAGAGACATAAGAAACCAAATAATCTTATCTTTCATTAGACAAACCAAATTATCATATTTCCTATGTTCATTTTATTTGTCAGCTTTTTTATGTTAAAGACATCAAATTATCATTAGTCATTAGACAGATATGAAATTAGTTAGCTTCTACGTACGGTTCATATTTTATACATATTCTCTATAAACAATATACTCGAGATATCCATTGATTTTTGCAGTAGTATTAATTTGCAGAATTAATGAGAATCACTATCTCGGATTAAGATTCCAATAAACCACATTACCAGAAAAAATTTACCAATAAACTAAATTATAATAGAATTATAGTTATAAATATTGTGGGTGCATGAGTTTTCCCGATGACATCGGTTTTCGCCAATTTTGATCATCTATTTTGGAGACTTCCAGATGAGGAAAGGAACATAATGTTTCCGTGGATTGTGTGGAACATTTGGAAAGCAAGGAATGACAAGGTGTTCTCAAATGTGGATAGAAACCCACAAGAGATTCTGAGGATAGCGGAAACAGAAATAGCAACTTGGAAAGCGGCACAAAATAGTGAACCTGACATATCTTCCCAACGACCGGGTCTCAATACGGGAATAAATGAACAAAATGAATATAACGGCCTCACATGCTATATTGACGGGTCATGGAAGGAAGGGGATAAATTTTCTGGTTTAGGATGGTTTTGCTTTCAGGAGGGAATTGAAGGAAAGATTATGGGGTCCCGTAATCTACGAAGAAGCCTACCCCCGCTACACGTGGAATTGGAAGCGCTCATCATTATTGCAAACCACAAGACGGCGATAGCCTTTGCTACAGACTGCTCAGAGTTGGTGAAGATGGTGTCTACACCGAAGGAGTGGCCGGCATTTACGTTATAGTTGGAGGAGTTCAAGAGGAGCAAGGAGGTTTTCACCTATTT
>PKML01054887.1:78822-104798 GCA_002933935.1 Eutrema yunnanense
ATCGAGGTACGCCTAATAAAAAAATCCTGCCTAAGACTAGTTTTTGATTTTTTAATATTTTTTTAATGTCTATTTAATATGTTAATCCATTATAATTTATATTTTTAATATAATGTTATGTTTAAAAATGCATGAAAACGAATATTAGGTCTAATACATTATGAATGTTATTAAAATTATGAATATAAGTTAGACTCATCAATTTTTAGACCTAACTAAAAATAAAACAGGGTTAGACATCTGTCTAGGCAGAAAGTAATCGGTGTAAGCGACAAAAAATCTGATTTCCGATTCAACTCGCCGATCACCCCAAAATCGCCGCAGCTCAACTCCGATGAGCGCCAAAGCGGCTAATTTTTTTGAAGAAAGAATATATATACTTAACCAACATGGTATAATAAATAAAATTTTATCATGAGTTTGAAAAACCATGTTTCATTTCAACTGATCAAATATAATAGCAAGACGGTTACAAGATTATTACAAAAAAATCAAGTCTCATAGTTATCGAAAACGTATGGATCTTTGAGGTCACGAGTTCGATTCACGTTGGAAGAGCCATGCTCTTCAGAAAAGAGTTAAATTACATGATTTAGGCTTCACCTTGGGAGGATGTGTACGGACCCACAAAATCTCCTAATCATCAAAAAATTAAAATAATAATAATTATAAAATGCTTATATATAAAAAAAATTACTCAAACTACCTAGCAAAAAATAATTAATATTCTACTTTTAACAAGAACAAAATTACATTCTACATTCGATTGAATCGATGATGTTCAAATAAAGAAAAGAAATATAAAAATGGATTGGCCATTTTGGGTGTATAAAGTATAAAAAGTACGGCATGGATGATAGGCACCATGTTGGAAGGGATGCAAGTGGGAAGTAGGAGTAATACTTTCAACGGTAAACTCAAGAAGACAACGTGTCATTATTGGAATGGTTAGCGGCTAAGTACTGTTACACTTGAGTTTACCATTCAATTAATGACACGTTGCCTTCTTGAACATATATATAAAATTAATTAAACTACCTAGCAAAACAAATTACATTCTACAGTCGATGATGTTCAAATAAAGAAAAGAACTATTAAATTGGATTGGGCCATTTTGGGTTGTATAGTACGGACGATAGCACCATGTCGGAAAGGATGCAAGTGGGAAGTAATACATTTCAACGGTAAACTCAAGAAGGCAACGTGTCATTCATTGAATGGTTAGCGGCTACTTCTCTCTACATGTATGTATATTCGCTATCATATCAACAAATCTAGCAAAATATTACTAACTTGTTTGGAGTTTGTTAGATTAATTACCATATATTTTGGATTCTTGTTCATGATCAACTTATTACTAAATATTAGTATAATCATCCTCGTTCCAATGATTAAGGAAATGAAGATAAAAAAGAAGCTATAATGAAGTCTAGTTTTAGTTCAATTTTGGTTTCATTTTTTGTTTTTTTTAGTCAAAGCAAAAGATGATCTAATGTAAAATTGGTTTTGGTTTGATTGTGCATTCGAAATCAAATTTCAATCAAATATATGTTTAATTTATAAAGAAACATTTAAGTTTTTGTGTTCAACTTTTTAATCCAAAAAAAAAACAAGATTTTCAGCCTAGTTTATCTAATATGAATACTTTTATAAATAAACCAAAGGTGCTTAATAAAACATTTATGATATCTCTATTTCTTAAGAAATTAATTATCATAATTAGTAGTATAGTTTAAGAGCTGGGAAAGGATAAGGGTTACCCATATATGTGTCATAGCAAAATCTCATGCAATTATTGCTTCCAAGACTTTAGAATCTAATATCTCAAAAGCCTGATATGTTCGTTGAACATAAATAAATTAAAAACTGAAAGAAAAAAAAATGTATACAGTACACCTGCAAATGGATTTATTACGTACCAAATCAAGGGCATGCAAAGACTTTAGGATTTGCCTGAAAAAGAGACTGTGAACTATACATTATATAGAGTATTAGGGTTTCAGTAAGACATAATGTGCCTGTGTTGTGTTTAGCCCCTTTATGGTTATTTTCATAGCTAAATCTTTTTCCAAAAGAAAAACACATCTTTTAATAGTATGGAGTGGCCCTCGTATTCGTTGTTATTTTTAAATGAGATTTTTTCTAATTTGTTACTTTTTCAAAACTTTTTTAGTTTTTAGTATTTTTTGATCAAAAAGTGCTTAAAGATCTAGCATTTTGTGCACTGTACAATTTTTGATTTTCCAATTAAATCTATGTACAGATAAAACTAAAAAAAATTTGAGAGTGTACGCAAATACTTCTTTTTAAATCAACACGTGCTCTGTTCCATCCCTGGTTTTACTCAAATTTTGCTACGTCTACTTTTTGTTTTTTTTTGTTTTTTAGAAAGATCTAAATATATTTGTCATTGCTAATTTTTTTTACCCAAACACTGACAAAGCGAGAAACTAAAAATGTTAGCTCACGAGTTTTTGCTTAATAATCACATTGCTCAAATTATCTGCTATAAAAGGTTGTTTCTTGCGCGCGGTGGAGTAGAGAAATTGATCCCGGTTTTGATCAACCAAGCAAAATAACTAGGCTCACAGGTAATCGTTAATCTTTTTTTTGAACATCCATAATTCAATATAAAATATGAATAAATATATATATAATTAGGAAAAATCGCATATTAAACATTCGAAAATGAAAAATCTAGCACTTTAAACTTTGAGAGATTTGCACTAGTATTTTAAATCTTCAAGTTAACGAAACTAATACATTAAACCGTCAATGTGGCAACTTTGTTCGCGCCGCCAAAAATGTGACTTGAACTGTTCAGTTTCCGGTAAAAAGATGGTGACGTGTTAATATTTTTTTTGTTTTTCAACAGCTTAAATATCTAGAATGCTAGAATGGTTCAGAAATCCAAACCAGAGGTGCCAAGTTTACAAAAGTAATATCCACTGGGTAGACACGAGCACTCCTTGATAACTTGTATGCCATTGTGTTGTTTGCGAGTGGAATGAGTGAGATTGAAACAAAAAAAACACCTCCTTACTCTTCACGAATTATTCCAAGTGTAATGTAAAAGCCGGCCAATAATTTTAATTAATTATTTATTTTAATTAAAAAAACAAAAAACAAAAAAAGGGAATCGAAAATCCTAAAGAAAGAACGTGATCAAAGAAAATCCTTCCAAATTTTCGAATCCATTTTTTTTTTTTAGTTTTTAGTTTTTAGTTTTTTGTATTTTTTAGTTTTTAAATTAAAATAAATAAATAATTAAAATTATTGGCCAGCTTTTGCATTACACTTTTGAAGAATTCGTGAAGAGTAACGAGGTGTTTTCTTTTTTCTCAATCTCACTCATTCCACGCGCAAACAACACAACGGTAGACAAGTTAGCAACGAGTGCTCGTGTCTATCTAGTGGATATTACTTTTGTAAACTCGGTACCTCCAGTTTGGATTTCTGAACCGTTCTAAGTATTTAAACTGTTGACAAAAAAAAATATATATTGATACGTCACCATCTTTTTACCTGAAATTGAACAGTTCCAGTCATATTTTTGACGGTGCGAACAAAATTACCACATTGAAGGTTTAATGTGTTAGTTTCGTTACGTTGAATGTTTAAAATGATAGTGCAAATCTCTCAAAGTTTAAAGTGATACTTTTTTCATCACTGAAAGTTTAAAATGCGATTTTCCCTATATATATAATTATAAAGTAATCTTCTTGAAATCTCTTTATATTATATATATATGCACCCAATAGATAATTTGTTTTTCATTTTACAGTACACATGTAAATCACATCATTCAAATGATAGATTAATGAAAAGGTTATATCTACCGGTACATATATCTACAAGTACATTGCGAAATACTCTATTTCACCAGTACGAAACCGCAAACCTGGTGATTAACCAGCAGTGCAAATTATTAGCCGCCATACTTCAGTTTAGGACGAATCTCGAGGACAAACCAACATGCAATAACCTTATGATTAAAAGAAACGACCTGTCATGTTTCATGCAATACAAAAAAAAGGCAAGAGACATACTAACCCTTGGACCAAGTCCACTGGTCCTTCGTATAAACACACGAAGATTATTAATGTTTTTAAAATTTAGGGCTTTGTGATATATAAAGGCTGTCTATATTTGATTGGTTGACGTGTCGTTGAGTCATACCAGACCCCCCCTCAAGAATCATGTGTTAAGGTTTGATATATCCTCGTACTGTTTTGGATTTGGTGAGTTTCGAATGTGCTTCATCCTATATACTACCAAGAAGTTAACAACATAAAGCGAAAAGGAAGTGCATTTACACGTACATCTGGACAAAGTAAAATACATATGGACTAATGCATATAAGATATAATTAACTATGGGGATATATACGGATATTCGTTCCTCTTTTTGGTTTAAGTTTTTTTTTCGAGAAGTTTTGATATATCCTCGTATTGTTAAGGTTTGATATAGACAAAGTAAATTATATGACTAATGCATAAAATTGTAACAATAAACTATTGGGAAGTTCGATCATTCCCGTTATTGGTTTGAGATTTTTGGTTTTTTTGGTTTCAAAACTTGGAAGTTTTGCTTTGGAAACCAAGTACCGTCCCAAACTGGAGCAATCCATTTTGTAAATAGATATCGATTTAAAACTATATATACTCAGGCCCGGTTTTGGGTGTGTCCAGAAAGTGCAAATGCACATGGCCCATCCAATTTTCAACAATTTCTTTTAGATTTTAGGGTCTTTATTTTTAATTTTTTTTCAAAACATGGTCTAATTTCAAAAAATTGCATGTGAGTTACGAAAGAGAATCGTATTTTTATTTTTATTTTTATTTATAAATGAATACAATCGTTAATTGATTACAATTTAAAATTTAAATAATCATACTTGCAAAGTAATGGTAAATGTAAACGTAATATTAATATTAAAACAAAACAAATTAAACAATACATTTTTATTAATATACTAGATAAGTACCCGCATATATGCGGGTTCGTAATTTAATATTTTACAACCCCTGAAAAAAAATACGATAAAATGGAAAACAAAATTAGATCACCCATGAAAATATCTTATACATATATTTAGAAACAAAATTAACTTTTTTTTTAATTGCTTTTTTTAGTATAATTTTTTTTTTCATGGGTGATATAATGGAAAACAAAATTAGATCACCCATGAAAATATCTTATACATATATTTAGAAACAATACGATTTTTTTAATTGCCTTTTTTAGTATAATTTTTTTTAATATTTACTTTTTTAGATTGCTTTTTTTTAGTTTAACCTATTTAATATTTACTGTAATTTATTTTTATTTTTTAATTAAATTGACACATGTTAAGATCAAAATTAACTGTGATAAATATCCCGATCTCGTGAGTAAGAATTATCCTAATAATTCTCGTTTTTTAAGTTTGGTCGTGGTTGTAGATTATAATATTTTCAGTTTTATTTTGTCACTTTCCTTTAGTATAATTTTTCCTGATTTATACTTGTTTTTTCTTTCTTTTTTAATATTGCATTTTTTAGTTTAATTTTTTTAATATTTACTTTAATTCATTTATTTTTTTAAATTAAATATATTGACACATATCAATATCTAAATTAACCGTACGATCTCGTAAGTGAAAATTATTCTACGTGTCACATTCACATTGAGAGATCCAACTTTATAATATACTAGATAAGTACCCGCATATATGCGGGTTTGTAATTTAATATTTTATAACCCGTGAAAAAAATGAAAGAAGATAAACTGGAAAACAAAATTAGATCACCCGTGAAAATATCTTATACATAAATTTAGAAACAAAGTTTACGATAAAATAAATATGTATAAGATATTTTCACGGGTGATCTAATTTTGTTTTCCAGTTTATCGTCTTTCATTTATTTCAGGGGTTATAAAATATTAAATTACAAACCCGTGCATATATGCGGGTACTTATCTAGTTAAATTACTTTTTCATTTACTTTTTAGGATTAGAAATCGATTTAAAATCGTATATTAATAATTTTCCTTTTAAGTTTAGAGTATATTTATAATTTTCTTTTTTAAGTTTGATCGTGGTTGTAGATTATAAACTTTTAAGTTTTCTTTTGTCACTTTCCTTTATTATAAGGTTTCTTTACTTATACTAATTTTTTTTTTGTAAGATTGTCTTTTTTAGTTTAAACTTTTTTAATATTTACTTTAATTTATTTTTACTAAAATTACCTTTTTTAGTTTAACCTTTTTCAATATTTACTTTAATTCATTTTTACCTTTTTAATTAAATTGATACATGTCAAGATTTAAATTAACAATCGTGACAAATGTCACAATCTCGTGATTAAAAATTATCCTACGTGTCACACTCACGTCGAGGGATCCAACTTTATATAATAAGATATATATATATATATATATATATATATCATATATAAATTTTATAGTTTTTTGTAGTTTATATATTTTTTATTAGTTTATATTTAAATAAAACACAAATTTTTTTTGCTTTTTTATTATTTTATCTTATAGGAAAGTTTATATTATTGCATTGTTATTTTTCATTTTTTACACATGTCACGATCTCATGATTGTTAGAATCTTAGTTAGAATCTTAATTTTATTTTTATTTTTTTTCTTTTATTCAGATTATTACTTTGACACATGTCGCGATCTTAAGTAACAACAATATATGTCACGATCTCGTGATTGAAAATTATCCTACGTGTCACACTCTCGTCGAGGGATTCAGCTTTATATAATAAGATTTCTTTAATCTAAATGAAAAACTAAGTAATGTTTTTTGTTTTCTATATTAATTTTGCCTTTTAAGATAAATTTAATTCGTTAACTTTTTATTTTTATTTTTAGTAACTTTCTCTTCTAAGATTATGAATAAGAATTTTTAAGTTTTTTATTAATCGATTTTAAATATTTTCAACTTTGACTTGACACATGTCGCGATCAGGTGAATTAGCATTTTTGAAATATTTAGTTTTATATTGTAAATTTTTTACTAATTCTTAACTGAAATATGTTTTTTTTGGTTTTTTTTCCTTTTTAAAAAATTTAGAAATGTATAGATTATTATATAGAGTTTGATCGTTGTTGTATATTAATAATTTCCCCTTTTTAAGTTTTCTTTTGTCATAATGGAAATGATTATAAATTTTTAAGTTTGGTCGTATATTAATAATTTTTCTTTTAAGTTTAGAGTATATTTATAATTTTCATTTTTTAATTTTGGTCGTGGGTGTAAATTATAAATTTACCTTTTAGAATTATGAATGTGAAATTGATAAGGTATCAATTTGGTTATCTAGAGTCGAGGAATGATAATTTTTTTTCTTTTTAGGATTGTATTCCTTTTTAAGTGTGTGATTTTTTTAATAATTACTAATTGTTCTTTCATTTTTAAAACTTTAGCTTTTTAGGATTGTAATCTATTGTTTAATTTCCTAATTCTAAATTGAAATATGTTTTTTTAATAAAATTTTGATTTTATTCCTTTTTTTATGATTGTAATATATTGTTTAATTTATTTATTTTAAACTAAAATTTGGGTTTTTTTTTAACTATGACTTTTCTTTATAATTTTTGTTTAATTTTTCTTAATCTAAACATAACTACTTTTTCATTTACTTTTTAGTATTAGGAATCGATTTTAAATTGTATATTAATAATTTTTCTTTTAAGTTTAGAGTATATTTATAATTTTCCATTTTTAAGTTTGATCGTGGTTGTAGATTATAAACTTTTAATCTTCCTTTTGTCACTTTCCTTTATTATAAGTTTTCCTTACTTATACTTATACTTTTTTTTTTGTAAGATTGCCTTTTTACTTTACACCTTTTAATATTTACTTTAATTCATTTTTACTAAGATTGCCTTTTTTAGTTTAACATTTTTTAATATTTATTTTAATTTATTTTTACCTTTTTAATTAAATTGACACATGTCAAGATCTAAATTAACAACCGTGACAAATGTCACGATCTCGTGAGTTATAATTTTGCATACGTGTCGCGCTCACGTTGAGGGATCCTGCTTTATATAATAAGATTTTCCTTACCTATATTTGTTTTTTTGTAATATTGCCTTTTTATTTTACACTTTTTTAATATTTATTTTAATTCAATTTTACTAAGTTTATCTTTTTTTTAGTTTAATCTTTTTTAATATTTATTTTTATTTTTTAATTAAATTGACATATGTCAAGATCTAAATTAACAAGTATGACAAATGTTATAATCTCATGATTAAAAATTATCTTACATATCCCATTCACGTCGAGTGATCTAGTTTTATTTTTATATAATAAGATCTTAAAATTGTAGGAGTTTCTTCTTCGAAAAGCTGCAGAACAACATGTGTCTTCTTTCTCTTTATTTATTTATTTAATCTTATTTGGGTTTACTTTCCTTTTTTATTTTGTAAAGTTTACTTTGTGTTATGCAAAACTGCAGAGACTTACTTCTGGAAGAGTCTATTTGCGACCAAAACAAAAATCACAAGAAAATTTGTCTTTTGGTAGAGTCCAAAGGTTAGGAAGAGAGTAGAGAACAGTAGTCACATTGTCGCTGTTCACAATCTTGGTTCTGATTAACACAATCTAGGAGGAAAGTTCTGGTTTACATTACTATTTCTTTTTCTGAGAAAATTTGAGAATTTGTATGGGTTTGTTTACTTTTAGTTGACAAAAAGAAGAAGATAAATTACAAAGTTTTTCCCCAATTGAGATTACTTGTGATTTTATAATTTGAGGTCACATAATAAACATTCAATTTGATATTGTAACATTTTACACAATCTCGTGCATTTTATTTCTTAAAGGTTTTAGTATTTATTAGACTTATTTGCACCCCAGATCACTTTGACACACTTTGTCAAAGATTCCTCACAAATTTGTCACTTAATATTATTATTATTTTTTTTGGTCTTTTTGTGTGTAAAATAATAATTTTGTCCATATTTCCTATTCGTTTATGTACCCGTACACAGACGATTTCGATCAATATTGTATGGGGCAAAACCGGAAAATCAACGGATAAACAAAAAAATAAAATAAGTGTTAGTTTTCAAAATAAGTTGAAAAAATGTTAATTTTTTTATAAAATTTTCAAACAGTGACTGCCCTCCCCTATTTATTATGCATCGATTAAACCAAGTTTACCTCCATTTTTTTCTAACTAAACCATAACACTTCACCTCCTCCCAACTCTTGCAAGAATCATTAACAGCGTTTCACAAGACATTGTTTCACATAAAAGAAACCAATGTTCTAGGGGTAGAAAGCTGGAGAAACCAAGACCTTCGAATTTTGAAGGCAAAGCACTGTAATAATCTCATCAAAACTGGTGGAAATCGGTAAAACAACTGAACCGTGAGCCGAATCTGTAAGAGGAAGAAGATATTCATCATTGTTCATCAATGAGAGAATTCAACTTCTTTCTGAATTCAGGAATCTTGTCTGCCTCCACGACCATCACTAGACCTGTCAGCTGATAGTTCTTCATCTGCTAGAATCGCCATTATAACCAAAGATTACAAACCAGAAACAATTGAATCAAACTTGCGTGAATCCGGGGAAAGTATGTTGGCATTTAAGAGATAACTCACCTCTTGAGATGTAACGAGCTGCGAGTGCATAGGGAATGTGAATGACGAAGAGCTAAGCTGCAATGCGTTTTTTCAACGAGTGTTTAGAGAATATTCTGTTCTTTTCGCACGGGAAGTCGAGTAAGTAAAGTGAGAATATGTACCTCGAGAAAAATTTCATCTTCATGCTTAAGGAATACTGTTTCCTCGCTGTCTTCTTCAACACGACGAGGTTTTTTCTGCTTAGGACTCTTCAACTATATAACCAAGAACCATATGGTCCATATCACATTGTTATTACAAGCAAGCTTATTCGAGAATCGAATATCGAATAAATACATTGAAAAAACACAAATTACCTTGTAAATCTTGGTGACTAGAATATATGATTTGAAGCGGAATGACCCCCTAAGCTCTTCTGTTGGCTATAAAACAGAAACTTAACCGTAAGAATTTCATTGCTCGTAAGAAAAGAAGTTACCTAAAGTTTATTTTAAAGATCAAACCTCGTCTTCAGTAGCCCATGAGACTTCATCAAACAATCCATCATACAATGGAGGAAGGAGTTGAGGAGGAAGATTCATCACTCTTTGAGATACCAATAAACCAGCATCTTTTTTCTCTAAGAGAAGTTCTAAATCACTCGCTATATTATTCTCCGAACAAACTTTAAGAAGAAACTCTTTTAGCTCTCTAAAGCACTTATTGTCCTGAACATAAAAATAGACATACAAATACAATAGTTAATACGTCACATACCGCAAATTACAGAAACAAATGCAAACAAACAACTTTGAACAATAAAATTACTTCAACAAGCTTAACAATCAAATGACGAAGGAAGCTTCACAAAAGATGAGATCGTATACAGCGCATAATCAAGTGGATCATTATGCACAGATAAAAGTAAGATAACTTAACAAAGGTGAGTTTACATGACTTGCCTTGTATCTTGCAAAGTTAAGAGCAGTGACAACAGCAAATAATGCCTCATCCTCATCATCGGCTACTTTGACTACAGTTCCTACCGTTGTTTGATCCAATATCAAATCCACAAAACCACTCAAATCCCACTCCTTGTCATCGAGATAGTTTTGTAAGAGGATCTTGACTCCATGAAAGTCAGTAGCTTTAGGGTCGAAGAACTCAAAATCTGTTTGGACGTCTCCCTTCAAAGATCAAGCATAGAAACAGAACGGTGAATAAAGACGTAACAAAAAGGTAGACGAAAAACAACAGAAGTGTAAATAATCGCTTACCTGAGAGTCTTCTTCATCAGAGGATTCCAACAATTGTTCTTCTTTCCCATTTTTAGATAAATTAGGGATCTTTTCGTCTACAGAGATTAGATTGAGACATACTCATCAGGCCGTTACAATGTTCTGAAACACAAAGTCTCAACCTAAAGTTTTTACTTACCAAAAGACATCTCTTCAGAACATTGACAATCTTTAGGATGAGGCAATCTACGCCTAGCCGTTGAAGCAAAGGCAAGAGACCGCATAAACGGTGAAAACGCTAAAGGTCGATGCTTTGAAAATCTTCTCCCTGATGGCATCTATTCAAATTCGAAACTGACAAAAACTTCAGCCTAATTTACCCAAAACCTATGCAAACCGCTGAATTGAGTTCAAGGAACTGAGTTATTACTTCATCAGAAGAAAAGAATACGATAAACGAAACGGATTCACTAGACTAGTATACGAGAAATCGATGCCGACCGACGATATAACTTACCTTCAAATTGAGAAGCTGAAAAAAGATGGGTTGAAATTGAAAAGCTTTTAGATCTTGTCGGCTTAAAGTCGGAAGACTAACCGACGGTAAGAGAATCGGCGGCGACTGGCAACACACCGCGCGAGAGACGAGCCAAGAACCTACTAAAGAAACGGCTTCATACACTTAAGTCTGAACCGAATGGTTCAAGAAAATTAGTCTGTACCGGATTATTTTTCTTATCTACCGTACCGGGACGGTTCGGGTGTAAATGTTCACATTTGATTTTTTTTTGTTTTCTTTGTTGACAACATAAGTAAGTATTCCAAAAGCCCAATCTCTGTTCCCCTTTTGATTTTTCTTTGGTGATTAGGCCTTGTTATGCAAAGAAAGCTACAAACTTTGACAAATTAGAAATTCTCAAGATTTTTAACCAAAGTATGAAGTCATGTACCACAATTTGTTAGAGTTATTCAACATCCAAGGTTGATGTGGACCAGATTGGAACAAGCCTAAACGGGAAGGAGAAGAGTGATGTTGAAAGGTGGTGCAGGCAACAGTAAGAACAACAGTTAAGGTTTGGTGTAATGGGCAACTTTGAGAAGTCAGTGTGTGTCTTTAGTCTTCAAGGTTACTGTGAACATTCACATGGTCAAAAACCAGTTTTACAGCTCATTCCTTGTATAATGAACGTAGCTGATCTCATCAACTGGTTCAAGATACGATGACTAGATATTTGATCTTGTTGGTGTACTCTGTCATGCTCATAAGATCCGATCGATTAATCAATAAAAACTGTAAGAATATTGATCTATTTTATAGTTGTGACAAAACGAAAAGCCAGCTTAGCAAATTAGAACTTTTGGTTTCATTCGGTTTAGTACATGACACTTGTTGGAACAAACAAAAAAAGAGAGTCCGAAATGACGTAGGAGAGCCAAGGAAGAAAACAAAAAGGTTTGTTAAGAAGAAATTTAGGAAGTGAAAGTTAGTGTCATTCACATGCTAAAACATGTGATCTCTTCGTAGATCTTTTGACTAAAATCAACCAACTATAACCTATTTACCAATTAAGTCCCGAAAATATTTTGGTTTCTTGTGATTGCATGAAAAATGTGAGAGGTATCGTAATCGTATGCATTATGCCTACTGATTATGCATTGCGTGTTAAGGTCAAACATCTTTTTTGCCACTGAAAATGCCGGAAATCTAAACTAGACGATATTGTTTTTTCTTTACAGTAAGTACATATATTTGTTTCCATACACATTCAATAAATCAATAATCAAGCTTAGGTTAAAAATTAATGTTCCAATAAAAATAATAATTAGACTGTTAGCTGAGATTTTTCAATGCATGCATATACCTTTTTCTACTCTATTCAAGGTTTTAACACTACCGTTAGAGAATTATCTTCTTATAAAAATATGAGTATAGAGACAAACCATTTTGAGTGATTAACTAGTCCTTGGAACTACATCTAAATCTATATATATAAAGTTAGCTTTACTCTTTTCTCATGAAGACACATCATCTNGAAAAAACAATTTTGAAAATAATATATGTAAAGTATTAAACTATCAAAACAAAATATATGTATAAAAAAAAGTTAACACGCCCGCGCGTAGCGCGGATCACATTCTAGTACTAAAATAAAATAAATATAGACGGTTTTAATTGGCCTGAGTGAAATTCAATGAAATGCAACAGAGAATTCAGATTGGTGCATGCAGCTTCAAACAATTGTTTCTTCCTTTTTCAAGCAAACTTCATTACTCTCTCCTCTCTTCCTTTAAAACCCCTAACCATTCACCACTTCTTCACCCACTCCTCTCTTTATAAATCTCGCTATATCTCTTACTACATTTAAAGAGACAATGAAGATGTACATAATCTTGATGAGCTTTTTGGTTCTTGCCGGCTTCTACACCGGCGTTGGGACCGGTCAGCCTCTTGTACCGGCTCTAATCATAATGGGAGATTCAGTTGTCGATGCCGGTAACAACAATCGCCGCAGTACCCTCGTCAAAGCCAATTTTCCTCCCTACGGACGCGACTTCTTCGCTCACAATGCCACCGGCCGTTTCTCTAACGGAAAACTCGCCACCGACTTTACCGGTTCGAACCAGCCTAATTTACGTTTATACTAACATCTTTCTTTTTGAATAGGCTCTGATCACTAGCTAGTCCACAAAATGGTTCAAAGATTCCATTTCTCTTAGTTTTTTTTTTTATAATTTCGTAATTCTGTATTTAATTAACTTGGATCCATAATTTCTTACTTCATTTTTCTTGCGATTTTGTTTGGTGTTGAGCAGCTGAGTATCTAGGGTTCACTTCTTACCCGGTGGCGTACCTTAGCCAAGAAGCAAATGGGACAAATTTGTTAACCGGAGCCAATTTCGCCTCTGGTGCTTCCGGTTTTGACGACGGAACTGCCTTATTATACGTAATTAGAGTGCTTGAGTTTAAACCCGGTTTAATCCGGGTATTAATTAGTTATCCGGAATTATTTAACATATATTATGGTTTATCATATGTTTTGTTGTGTAGAACGCAATCACATTGAACCAACAGCTGAAAAACTACAAAGAGTACCAAAGCAAGGTGACGAGCATGTTAGGGAGAGACAGAGCGAACGAGATGTTCGCAGGCGCGATTCATCTTCTTAGCACCGGATCAAGCGACTTCCTTCAAAGCTATTACATCAATCCGATCCTCAACCGGATTTTCACGCCAGATCGATACTCAGATCGTCTCATCAACTTTTATTCCACCTTTGTCCAAGTAACTAATACTAATACCACAACGTACCAATGTTCCATTCTACCGGTTTACTCCGAGTTTCTACAACCGATGGTCGAAAATTGAGCTTTTTTTTTTTGGCAGAATTTGTATGGTTTAGGGGCTAGAAAGATTGGAGTAACGACTTTACCGCCGTTGGGTTGTATACCGGCGGCGATAACGATGTTTGGTGGAGCCGGGAACAATACGTGCGTCGAAAGATTAAACCAGGACGCCGTTTCTTTCAATACCAAACTCAACAACACGTCTATGTACTTAGCCAATAAGCTTCCTGGTCTGAAATTGGTAGTCCTTGACATCTATAATCCTCTCTTGAGCATGGTCATGAACCCTATCGAGAATGGTACGGTAGTTTGACATTCCTTTCTGTTAATCCGGTTAAATTTTAGCCGGTTCACCAGACAAACCATAGGATATTTTCAAAAAATACCCTAAACTTCAATCAATTTTTATGAAAGCCCAACATTAACCTTTAGACGACTAACACCGACAGTCTTTTGTTTGTTCAGGAAAATGTTTTAATATGTTTTTTTTCCTTCTAATGTAGGGTTTTTTGAATCAAGAAGGGCTTGTTGTGGAACCGGGACGATGGAAACTTCGTTCCTGTGCAATGCAAGTTCGGTCGGTACATGTTCGAATGCTACAAATTACGTGTTTTGGGACGGTTTCCATCCATCTGAAGCAGCCAATCGTATTCTCGCAAACAGTCTTCTTGTCCAAGGAATCTCCCTCATTTCCTAAATCTACTTTTATTCCAAATATTGATTCAAACAATTAGTATGATGTAATGGAAAATATATAGATATATGTGAAATAAATTACATATAAAATATATAAATCACAACGAACACAGCAAAAAAAAGATCATAACATATGAAAATATTTTATCATCACCATTTATATTGCCACTTATGCAATTTTAGTTTGAAGAGCATCTTTGATCAGATCAATAATATAGGGAAAAATGTATATGTTTTCAGATAATATAGGGACCTTAGTTAAATTTCGTCACTACAAAATCGAACCAGTTGGTCTTCTAAGAGAGCTCCCTTCTAAGACAAGCGAAGGTTTATCCATGGCGATTTAGCGCTCTAAATTCATTCATGTCCACCGTTAATCATCACTGCCTCCTCAATTTTCCTCATACTCCACCGCCGGTTTATCGGCCGAAACTTCTTCTGCCTCCGTTATCTCTTTCTTCTCTCTCGCTCAATGGAAAACCTGAGCGCCTCTTTTCCCTCTCTGCGTCTCTGTCTCTTTCACCAGTAACCATCCATGAGCGTTCTTCCTCATCTTCTTCTTCGTTCGAAAGTGAAGAAGCGGAAGATATTGAATCTGTTGTCGATGGGTTTTTCTATCTGCTTCGCTTGTCCGCTCAGCACCACGACGTCGAGGTAACAAAAGCCGTGCACGCTTCGTTTCTAAAGCTTAGAGAAGAAAAAACCAATCTTGGAAATGCCCTAATCTCTTCGTATCTCAAGCTAGGTTTCCCTCGCGATGCTTTTCTCGTCTTCGTCTCGCTGTCTTCACCAACGGTGGTTTCTTACACAGCTCTCATCTCGGGGTTCGCCAGATTAAACCTCGAAATTAAGGCCCTTAAGCTTTTCTTCAGGATGAGAAGGGAAGGTATTATCCAGCCTAATGAGTATACTTTTGTCGCGATTTTGACTGCCTGCGTGAGGATTTGTCGATTCTCACTGGGTATTCAGATTCATGGTTTGATAGTCAAATCAGGGTTTCTGAATTCTGTGTATGTTGGTAATTCGGTTATGAGCTTGTACGCTAAGCACTCTGGGTCTTCGAGTGATGATGTGCTTCAGTTGTTTGATGAAATTCCTCACAGAGATGTCGCTTCGTGGAACACTGTGATTTCGAGTTTGGTGAAAGAGGGCATGTCTGATAAAGCTTTCGGTTTGTTTTATGAGATGAACAGAGTCGAAGGAGTGGGGGTTGATAGCTTTACGCTTTCAACGCTTTTGAGCTCTTGTACTGATTCCAGTGACTCAATGAGAGGCAGAGAACTTCATGCTCGTGCAATTAGAGTCGGCCTAAAGCAAGAGTTGAGTGTGAATAACGCTCTAATTGGGTTTTATGCTAAATGTGGGGATATTAAAAAGGTAGAGAATTTGTACGAGATGATGAATGTGAGAGATGGCTTTACTTTGACGGAGATGATCACAGCTTACATGACATTTGGAATGGTGGATTCTGCTGTCGAGATGTTTGAGAAGATACCTGAAAAAAACATTATTACCTATAATGCTCTAATGGCTGGGTTGTGTAGAAACGGCCATGGCTTGAAGGCACTAAATTTGTTCACTGAAATGCTGCAGAGAGGTGTTGAGTTGACGGATTTCAGTTTAACAAGCGCCGTGGACGCTTGTGGTTTAGTTTCAGAGAAGGAAGTAAGCGAACAGATTCACGGGTTTTGCATAAAGTTTGGATGTGCTTCGAATCCTTGTATCCAGACAGCATTGCTTGATATGTGCACAAGGTGTGGAAGGATGGCAGATGCTGAGGAGATTTTTGACCAGTGGCCTTCTAATCTGGATAGCTGGAAGGCAACGACGTCAATAATCGGTGGCTACGCTCGGAACAGCTTACCTGAAAAGGCTTTATCTCTATTCCATCGCACTCTCTGTGAAGAGAAATTGGTGTTGGATGAAGTTTCGTTGACTTTGATTCTTGCGGTCTGCGGGACATTAGGGTTTCGGGAAATGGGTTATCAGATCCATGGCTATGCTCTTAAAGGTGATTACTTTACTGATGTAGGCTTGGGGAATTCTTTGATTAGCATGTACTCGAAATGCTGCTACTCTGATGATGCCATAAAGATTTTTGACACTATGCGAGAACACGATGTTGTATCTTGGAACAGCTTGATTTCTAACTACATCCTTCAAAGAAACGGTGACGAGGCACTGGCTCTATGGTTGAGGATGAATAAGGAAGGTATCAAGCCTGATACAATCACCCTCGCTCTTGTTATTTCCGCGTTTCGGTATAGAGAGTCAGATAAGCTTAGTAGCTGCCGTGATTTATTTCTCTCCATGAAGACTATCTATGACATTGAACCAACAACTGAACATTACACTGCATTCGTTGGCGTTCTGGGTCATTGGGGTCTTCTTGAAGAAGCAGAAGACACAGTAAACTCGATGCCTTTTCAGCTGGAGGTCTCTGTTTTGAGATCTCTGCTCGATAGCTGCAGAGTCCATTCGAACACAAGCATTGCGAAACGGGTAGCAAAGCTTATACTATGCACAAAACCTGACAACCCGTCTGAATACATCCTCAAATCCAATATCTACTCAGCTTCCGGACTCTGGCATCGCTCTGAGATGATTAGAGAGGAAATGCGGGAAAGAGGCTACAGGAAACATCCTTCTAGAAGCTGGATAATCCATGAGAACCAAGTACATTCGTTTCACGCGCGTGACACATCCCACCCGCAAGAGAAAGACATATACAGCGGGTTGGAGATACTGATAATGGAATGTCTGAGAGCTGGATATGAACCAGACACAGAGTTTGTTCTTCAGGAGGTTGATGAGTTTATGAAGAAGAGGTTTTTGTTTCACCACAGCGCGAAACTCGCCGTGACTTATGGCATCCTCACGAGCAATAGTCGGGGAAAGCCGGTCCGGGTTGTGAAGAATGTGATGCTATGTGGTGATTGTCACGAGTTCTTCAAGTACGTTTCTGCTGTGGTCAAGAGAGAGATAGTTTTGAGAGACTCTTCAGGGTTTCATCGTTTTTTGAATGGAAAGTGTTCTTGTAAAGATCTCTGGTGAATTACACAAACAAGGGCTTCAAGTTGTTATCGCAAATTGGTTTGTAATGTTTCCGTTTATATACAGTCGTAATAATAGTTGTAAGTTGTTAATATACGAGAGTTTTGGTTGGGGCAGGGTGGAAATTGATAGAATTAAAAAGTATGGGGTAAAAAGGGAAATAATGAGAAGTTTGCATGTGAGAAGTAAAGAGAGAGTGGAAAGATGACGCTTGGCACGAGAGAGCAACCACTTATTACCAAATGTTATTCTTCAATTCACCTTCCTTAAATTCTCTCTTCTTCTGCTACTAAAACCGAAAGCAAAAACGCAAATTAAGAAGAAAAAAAACTCTTCTTTAATTTGATTCTTCGTCTTCGTCTTTTTTCTTTATAACCTTCTTCTCATAGAAGAGAATTAAGAGAGAGAGAAGAGAGAGAGAGAGATGGGAAATGAAGATGTTGATGGGAAGTGTAGAATCATGTCCGCGTGTTCCTCAGCTAAACTCTTTCTCTTCATGGTTCCTCTTGTTCTCGTTTCTGGTTTCGTCTTTGTAAATATTGGTCCTAAAAATTCGACATCTCTCTTAACCGCTTTATCCACTAATCATCTCTCTCCGCCTCTTCTTCCTTCTTCTCCCTATCTACCTCCGGCGCCGGCACCGGCACCATATCCTCCGCAGGCGGCGACGGGATTGTCGTTGCCAGCATCATCTTTATCGACTAAACTGGAATTTGTTCAGGTTAGGAAAATTACTTAGGAATATCAAATTATTCCTTTCTTCTTTCTTCATCTTTGCATGTCTTTTCTTTTTGTTCTGCCTTTTTTATTTATTTATTTTCTAATTTTACATTCTACCAACAAATATATATTTTAAAAATTATGTTTCAAATTCCGTGGTGCAGCCAACTGTAAAAAAAAAAAATCATTTTGTCAACTGTAAATTTTAATTGGTTTTATTGAGGATGAGGAAACCGGTCGGCAAAACCGCAAATTAATGAAACAAAGATTATAGAGAAATGTTTTATGATATGTGTGCGGTCGGGTGGTCTAAACTTCAACTAATTAATCAACAACACATGTCAATTTAATATATATTTGTACATAATCATCTAAAGATATTAAATATATTGAAACAGGGTGATTATAATCGGACAGTTCGATTGAACCCGATCAACATTACTTCAGTGAGTAACAACGTCACTTCTACGGCATCATCGGAACTAATTAAGAAAAGAGTTATGAGCAAATTAGAGAAAATCGAATTCGAACTACAAAAGGCTCGAGTCGCCATTAAAGCCGCTTCGATGGACGATCCCGTGGACGACCCGGACTATGTACCTCTTGGTCCTATGTATTGGAATGCCAAGGTCTTTCATCGGTAAGTTAAAAGTTTTTATTGTTTTTTTGGGTCAATTTTTTTGTTAAGAAAGAAAGAATAATTATGATTACTTTCTTTTAATTAATATCTATGTTGAATAACATTGTTTGAAGTTACAACATCTAGGTTCGCTAAGAATTTATTTGAATTAAAGTAAAGTCAAACGGCTTGGAACTATGAATTTATTGATTCACTTAGAATTTAATTGAAATAAATTTCAAGTCAAACGGGTTGGAATTGATTTTTACTAAAAGTGGTGAATATGGCAAGGAAGTTTCTATTAAATTTGAATATTACTACGTTTCATATATGGTGGGTTTTATATTGAGGTTAAGCTGTTTTATAATTTTGTCTAGATTTAGAATATTTATGAGTGTGTGGTACAATGGTACATGATTTGCTCCATATCATATCATGATTGTATGTCCAGAATATTGTAACCCTCAATAGTGAAGAACTTTATGCTACATCCATAGATTTTATCGGCAACCCTATATTCGAAAAGTTACTAAAACTATATATTGTGACGACTAGCTAGATGTATGCAGTATGTACTATATATTGTGACGACTAGCTAGATGTATGTAGTATGTACTAATGCATGTAAAAATCTCATACCTTATATAGTTTGTTTTACTAAATTAAAAAATGTGATGTCACATCTTGTATGCTTACGACAAGAAAAGTATCACATACCTTGATGTTTTTTTTGGAGGGGATTAAATTAGTAAATGCAAGAGACTCCATACTGGCCTATCTTATATGCATGGTTTAGCAAAATAAGGTAGCGTTTTGTTAAATCGATCTTGAAAACCAGATAAACGTAGACAGTTGATACGATCCTACAGTCGGTTTCGTACTATGTTGATTAAGAAATATTACAAAGTTTAAGTCTGTTAAATCCAGGTTAGAGGACCGTATACAGATCCTTGTAGGCTAGAATAGAGTTTAAGGAGCTATATATAATATTTTACTGTTATATGCATAAATTTAGAGAATGCTATAATATTTTGGCATGAAGATTCCTAACATGACGGCCACGTGTTTATGCTTGTTATCTTATCCGTATTGAATTACTTAGGAGCTACTTGGAGATGGAGAAACAATTCAAGATATTTGTGTACAAAGAAGGTGAGCCACCGTTATTCCATGATGGTCCATGCAAAAGCATATACTCTATGGAAGGAAACTTCATCTACGAGATGGAAACAGATACCCGTTTCCGTACCAATAATCCAGACAAGGCTCACGCGTTTTATTTACCCCTTAGTGTCGTCAAGATGGTAAGATATGTGTATGAACGCAACTCCCATGATTTCAGCCCCATCCGAAAAACCGTTATGGATTACATCGATCTTGTGAGCGATAAGTACCCTTATTGGAACCGCAGCATCGGAGCGGACCATTTCATACTTTCTTGCCACGACTGGGTATGCTAACGTTATATATTTCCTGCTTTTTTAGGATTATAACTTTCACTTAGTTAATTACCGTTGTAATCTTAGAAATTTTTTTGGAATAGGGTCCTGTGGCAAGTTTCTCTCATCCTCAGCTTGGACAAAATTCGATCCGAGCTCTATGCAATGCCAACACGTCGGAGAGATTCAAACCGAGAAAAGATGTGTCAATACCCGAGATTAACCTACGGACAGGATCCTTAAAAGGATTAATCGGTGGTCCGTCACCTTCCAGCCGTCCGATCCTTGCCTTCTTCGCAGGAGGTTTACACGGACCGGTTAGGCCGGTTCTGCTCCAGCATTGGGAGAACAAAGATAATGACATCAGAGTCCACAAATATCTCCCTAGAGGAACGTCTTATTCGGACATGATGCGGAACAGCAAGTTCTGCATATGTCCAAGCGGTTACGAGGTTGCAAGCCCGAGGATCGTCGAAGCGCTTTACTCAGGCTGCGTCCCGGTTCTGATAAACTCAGGCTACGTTCCTCCGTTCAGCGACGTGTTGAATTGGAGATCGTTCTCGGTGATCGTTTCCGTGGAAGACATACCAAATTTGAAGACAATCTTAACGTCGATATCGCCGAGACAGTATCTAAGGATGTACCGGAGAGTGTTGAAGGTAAGGCGACATTTTGAGGTGAATTCTCCGGCTAAGAGGTTTGATGTGTTTCATATGATTCTTCATTCGATTTGGGTAAGGAGATTGAATGTAAGGATCCGTGAGGTCTAAGTTTATGGGTCGGCTTGATTTTTGTTTGTTTTGGGGGTGTGAAATTAAAATAATTGAAACGTCCGGGGATTGTTCTTGTAAATTATAGTTGGACATGTTCATGTCAAATTAGTTGTGTTTTTCATATCTTCATTAATTTTGTAATAAACAAATAATAACTATATATTGCATATTTGTTTATTTCTTGAAATTATAAATTAGCCCAAGGAAATTTAAAGAAACAAAAACAGCTAATGCATTGAAATACCGTGACTATTGAGCTGGTGATGGTAATTAGTTACCTTTTTGGTTTTTCTATATATATATATATGTATTTTCGGGTGATTAATTGGTTTTAATTGAATTATTTTAGTTATTACCTATTACAAATGTAGAACTAGAAATAGTGATATAAATACTTGACAAAAAGACATTTACTTCATTGTACAGAAGATTTCACGAAACCCTTCTACAAATCGGCACTTGGTACGGCAACTTATGGGCTTTCCTTAATGGGTACCTTTAGTTTTATTAAAGGTACTAGTTTTTTGAGAGTTAATTGAGATAATGAGTAGAGAAATACAACAAAATAGACCCATTAAGGAAAGCCCATAAATGGGTCTACTCATTATCTCAATTAACTCTAAAAAACTAGTACTTTTAATTTCTGCATTTTAATTTGAAACCTATTTTCAAAAAAAAAAAAAAAGATTTTTGTAATAAATTTTTTTTTTTGTAATTTCAGGTGTTTTTGATCTCTAACTCGAAAAATGTAAAAGATAGAATTTACAACTGAAGCCTTCTTCAAACGATCATATGGACAGCCTTGTATAGGAAGCAACATAAAAAGGTTAGCTATATAATAGTAATTAAGTAAGGTTTGATTTTCATTTAGCTGTGTCTAAAATCATTGATGAGCACTTGCATGTTTTCCTTGGACTTTTGCAAATCTTTCATAAATTCACTCCGCATTATTGGTATCTAATAAGCAGTGAAATTAAGGAAATGGCCAAGATTTTGATTTTGATTTTGTTTCTGATTTTGATTTTGAGTTTGTACAACCTCCTTTACCCTCGTGTTTTTTTTCTTATATAGCTAGTTTTGTTTTGAAACTAAGCCATGTATAGTTGTTCAACAAACGTTTCATTTATGTTTTGAGATGGTACAATGAGCAAAAGCTTGTCTTAGTCTAACACCGCTTATAGTCCTAGTCTAAACTCTCTGTTTGAGACAATCTCTCTCTCTCTCTCTCTCTCTCTCTCTGTCTCTAAGATCAGCAACAGCTATCACGGGTAAGGCGGCCAGCAAGAGGAAGTGACGACCATAGGATTGTTGTATTGATCAATACCGTAAATTTGATTTCCTCCATTGATTTGATTGGTGTTGAGATTTTCTGTTCTTGGATGAGCTACCACCACCGATGGAATCTCCGTCGTGTCTTCTCCACCGGAAGCTTTTGTGCCGGAGATTTGCTTCTTGAACAAACCCTGGTCTCTTAGTATAGCCCTCAGCTTCTTCACCTGCATCACAAATCAATCTGTGGGTGGGGGTCTCTCTGATAAAATCAAGAACACATGGGACATAACAAAAAAAAAAGGCTAATATTTTAACCCCTTGACTTATAAAATAGTGCAATACGGTACACAGACCTCCTCATGTAGCATCTGTTTTTCTCTAGAAACAACGTCGTACTCTTGCCTCAGCGAGTCGTACAGCTGCTCGAGCTGCTTTGCCTTCCACCGTGCACGGCGGTTCTGGAACCAAACCGCTATCTGACGTGGCTGCAGACCAAGCTCCCTCGACAGCTTCACTTTCCTGTCTGAATCTAATTTGATCTCCTCTTGAAAACTCCGTTCGAGTGATGCTAATTGTCCACTCGTTAGTCTCTTCTTTTTTACCATCTCGTTGTTGTTGCTAGGAAAACGGTACGCATTGATAATCTTTTCTGATTCCGGTATAGAGATAACCGGTCCGGTTTGCGTATCGGCAGGCGTGTATGAATTTCCTGCTGTAAAATACAACATTATTTTATCAAACGCCTATAGCTAGCAAAAAATAAATATAGAAAAATGCACAACAATATATATATACAGTAGATAGTAATAAATAAAAACCTTACGCGAGTTAAAAAAATAATGTCCGCATCTTTTCTCAGAGTAACATAAACGAATCTCAACTTTTCAAAAGTGACGTTTTAACTTTTTTGAATTTGGATCCCGAGAAAGAAAAAAAAACTTTGGATCCCAAGAATAGAAGAAACAAAAAAATATTCTAGACTGAAGATAAGAACATCTTTAACTTCTCATCAGAATTAAAAGTAACGTTTTTAGATAACATATCCCAAGGTTTTTGGAATGACGCGTGAGAACATTTTCTCAAATAAATCGTATACAACAAAATAAAAGGAAATGGTGGAACTTAATTAGAACACTTGAAAATAAGTTTTTGTTTCTTTCAAGTTCATGGATATGTTGTGAGAAAAAAAAAACAAAGTTCATGGATTTGTCAAACGTGAAAGTAAACCGGCACTTACACATCTATATATATATATATGTTCTAATAATATAAACCTACATTTTGGTGAATATGTGAAAACCTTGACCCAATACAACAAAGCCAAAAAAAGAAAGAAAAAACTGGACCATGATTATATAATTAAAATTAAAAATAAAGAAACGAAAGCATATATGTAAATATTTGGTTGATATATATATTATGTGTGCATATATACCTGCATAGGGATCATAGTGGAAGCTGTGGAGCGAGTTAAAGGAGCTCGACTCCGGCCATGGTGGCGGCATAAAAGAAACTCTCACGTTTTCTACGTTGCTTGTCGTTGACCATTCCATTTCCTTATTACTTTTCTTTTCAGTTCCTGTGAATCTTAATATATATAAGAAGATATGAGAGATGACGAAAAAGCATGAAAGTTATATAGGATCGAATATAATGGAGAAAACAAAGAAGAAAAGTAGGGTTTTTATATTGGACCACAAGAGAGAGGAGTAAGAGAGGCGTGGCAAGAAGGTTCTCTTCTATACACTCTGTCTTTAGGAGGTGCAACAAAGTGTGAGAGCATGCAGTGTTCGAAACAAGATATATATATTGGGATATGCATTTAGAGGGAGATAAAGAGATAGTGAGAGAGAGAGAGAGAGAGAGAGAGAGAGAGAGTGAGTGAAATGTATATATGTGTTGTGAGGTTTTTTCACCTAATAAGGGAGCAACCCAACAGTGCCTTTTGTTTTGGAATTTAAAGATTGAAAAGGAAAGTGTGATATACTTTTGTCTTACTTGCACATCATCAATCATCATCCATCATCTCTCTAAAATTAATATAGGTTGACACATTTTGTTGTATCCAAGGGTCAAAATTGGAGTTTTATATTATTTTGTATTTCTACTTTTTTTTCTTTTAGATATTAAGAAATGGGATAGATACAAAAAAAAATCATCGTTTATATTTTAACAAGTTTGGAAGATTTTTTTATTTTTTATTTGTTTAAATTGGAAGATAATATGTTAACCAATCAAAAACTTTCAAAATACTGAAGGCCATATGTGTATATTTTATATAATATAAAATTGATTTTGTTTTAAGATTAATTAGTTTTTAGTATGTTTATATAATAAATAAATATTGAAAAAATTACTTGGCAAAATAGTTTTAGAATCATGAGTCGTGTGTGAATGTACCAAAAAAATCACTTTATAGAAGATAGTATAAAACCAATAAATGGTAAATCAAATTCTGTCTGGATTAATTATACTTGACGGATCTTCTAAACTTGGAACTTTTTAACATTTACATAAATCTACTTGTGGGCATTAACATTTAAACCACTGTCTTACTTAATTGACTGAATTTTATAGACGTGGAAAAATAAATGTAGCTGAAAAGAAAAATGAAGGAACATTTATGAGATGATATATAAATATTTGTAATTCCATGTAGTATTAATATAGGTGGGGGTACTTATTCTTGTCAAAGTTAAGCTTAAATAAGTGAAAGAGTGAAAAAGAAATTAATGGTCCCCCAAAACTCCATAAAAAACTGACAATGTGGTTCCCCTCTCCTTATGTTATGCCTCCATTCTTGGTCCTAAGATTTTCAGTTATTGTTTTGTCTTATATATATACACACCATTTAAATCTATTTATATATGTGTGTGTGTGAATTTATATGCAAAACAGTTTTGTCACTAGTGGCAAGTCCATAACAATGTATATGTGCAGTAACCTGTATATATAGAGTATATAGGGTGAGGCCAAAAGCTAGCTTCGAAAGCTAAGAATCAACACAGAGAGCTAAGTAAATCATCTATATATAAAGAGTGTGATATGACCAATAAAAGCCAAAACAAAGAACAAGTTTGAAAACTAAGTCTCATTGTCCTCATCTACTGTGTACTCTTCTTTCTCTCTTTACCCCCACATTCTTTTATTAACTTGCAGTTCTACACACAATCTCACTCTCTCTCTCTCTCTCTCTCCCTCTCCCTCTCCCTCTCCCTCTCCCTCTCCCTCTCCCTCT
>PKML01054887.1:105247-123122 GCA_002933935.1 Eutrema yunnanense
TGTGCCAACCTTGTTGCACCTTGATCCTCCTACTAAACAGTCAGAACTAGAAGTTCGACGAATCATGCATTTACAGAGTATAGCAAATCAGCTACCTGATGCATTTGCAGATACTAAAACAGTAACTAAATCACATATACCAGCTGCAAAAGCCCCTGCTCGTATTGAAATACCACGAGAAAGTGAAAGAGCAGATGATACTCATGAGTCAAGAACACGCTTAAAGCGTGGTAGACCTGTTGGTTCTAAGGATAAAAATCCTAGAAAACGAAAGGAAGTTGAAAAGCATGATATTCCCAAAATAGCAGAAAATATTTTGGAAGAAGCAAATCATGAGACTAATGATAATATAGAGCATTATGAACCTGAAGGAAATCATGAAATTTCCATCAACTACATCCATAATGGAAAGATATGGAATCGAAATGAAATGGATGATGTTGATGACGTTTTCTCGTGCTTAGTGTCTAAAGAAATAGATGATGAAAACGAAGATCCAGAACCAAGGTCTATATATGAATGCCAAAACAGGCAAGACTGGTTGAAATGGAAGGATGCTATACAAGTCGAACTTGATTCGCTTAATAAACGAGATGTATTCGGGCCTATTATACTCACACCTAAAGATGTGAAGCCGGTTGGATACAAATGGGTTTTTGTTCGAAAACGAAATGAGAAAAACGAGATTGTGAGATACAAAGTTCGCCTCGTGGCTCAAGGTTTTTCTCAAAGGCCCGGGATTGATTATGAAGAAACATATTCTCCCGTTATGGATGCAATCACGTTTAGATTCTTAATGAGTCTAGCGGCTGACGAGAATCTAGAGATGCGTCTCATGGATGTCGTTACAGCATATCTATATGGATCATTAGATACTGATATCTATATGAGAATTCCCGATGGGTTTAAAATGCCAGAAGCATTGAAATCTAAACCCAAAGAAGTATGTGCAATAAAGTTGCAGAGATCATTATATGGGCTAAAGCAATCTGGACGTATGTGGTACAATCGTCTCAGTGAGCATTTAACAAAAGAAGGATATGTGAATAATCCTATATGCCCATGTGTTTTCATCAAGAAAACAGCATCTGGATTTGTAATTATCGCGGTATATGTTGATGATCTAAATATTATCGGAACTCAAGAGGAAATACAGAAAGCATCTGATTATTTAAAAGGAGAATTTGAGATGAAAGATCTCGGACAGACAAAGTACTGTCTTGGCCTACAAATTGAGCATTCTCAAAAGGGTATATTTGTGCATCAATCCACATATACCAAAAGAGTGTTAAAACGCTTTAACATGGATAAGGCAACTCCTCTAAGCACTCCTATGGTCGTTAGAACACTTAAGATTGAAAATGACTCATTCCGACCACATGAGGAAAATGAAGAGATACTTGGTCCTGAAGTACCATATCTAAGTGCAATTGGAGCCCTTATGTACCTTGCCAATTGTACACGACCTGACATATCATTTGCTGTTAATCTTTTGGCAAGATTCAGTTCGTCCCCTACACGAAGACATTGGAATGGGATTAAACATATTTTTCGTTATCTTCAAGGGACTGTTGATTTAGGTTTACTCTATCCTAAAAATTCAAAAAGTCAAATGGTTGGTTTTGCAGATGCATGATATTTATCGGATCCACATAAAGCTCGATCACAAACAGGGTATGTGTTGACGATCGGAGGCACCGCTATATCTTGGCGTTCTAAAAAGCAGACGTTTGTGGCCACTTCTTCAAATCATGCTGAAATCATCGCACTCCATGAAGCAAGTAGAGAATGTGTGTGGTTGAGATCAATAAGTCACCACATCCAATCAAGCAGTGGAATTCGCGTAAATACGGAACCAACTATCTTATATGAAGACAACGTTGCATGTGTTGCCCAGACAAAAGAAGGATATATCAAGAGTGATAGAACCAAACATATCCCTCCGAAATTCTTCTCATACACTCAAGAGCTCGAGAAGAATAAAGAAATCGAAGTGAGATATGTCCAATCATGTGAAAATGCAGCGGATCTCTTCACAAAATCATTACCCACCACTGTGTTCAGAAAACATGTCCATAACATTGGAATGTGTCATCTACGAGACTTTTAAAATGACATCCTTGTCACTCAAGGGGGAGTTGCGTGGTTGTACTCTTTTTATCTTCCTATGGTTTTTCCCACTGGATTTTCCTGGAAAGGTTTTTAACGAGGCAACAAATACATAACGCAAGAGAAAACCGTGACACTGGCCTCCAAGGGGGAGTGTTATAAAAGTCAGAAAANCTTGAAAACTTCTCTTCCTTGTGTACATTTGGTTTAGGAATATTAAATATGTTGTGTGAATATTAAATAGTTTGACGTGAACGATTCGGTATATATAATATATATTAATACATATTTAGTTTTTTTTTTGTTTGGTTTGATTAAACTAATTACCACCCTAACAGTTCACATTGATATATAGTAATATTTTTTAGACCATCAATAAATAACGATATAACTGAAGAAGGTAAAATATTAATTAACAAAAAAAAGGGTAAAAAATTGCGAAGATGCTCTAGATGAATATAACAGTGAAGGTTGGTACAGTATCTCCCTTTACTAATCGTTTCAGTTCGGGATACGTAACAATTAAATCCCGCCGTTAAAGTCAGACACTAATTTAAGACCATATAAAAATATATAAAAGAGCTATATTAAATTCAATGTACACAACTTAATTGTTTCTATGCAAATTTATTGTCTGTAGAAATTTTACCCATATATAGTAACACAAAGGGGAAACAAGTTCCATAAGACTAACCCACTTATACATTGCAAATTTATTTACAAAGTCACAAATATTTTAAACTTAATTACGGAACAACTTTTCTTTTAGTTTAATTGAAGAAATTATGGATCTACATAGTAATGATGAATCCAGTAAAGCATTTAATAAAGCATTTAACAGATTTTGATGGATATAGTTTTTGGTAGATTTTAATATTGTTTGGCTTGTACTGGAATATATATAGATTGTCTATATATAGATAGACATCTATAAAGAATTAACAATTTGAAATACAATTGAAAAACCAAATAATTAATTTTCAATTATTTTCTTTTGTTAAAGAAACATTATTTACTTATATATATATAACGATCTTAAAAGACGGGATATCCAGATATCCATGTCTGATACAACTAAAACACATTAAAAATTTAACTAATCCAACAACATAAAATATTCTCCAAAATAGTTTCGATTTAGAACATGGACTATAATAAGATAGTAATATGAGTAGACAAGAACAAATTTACCTTCATGAGTCTCGCCTCCTGGCTCAGTTCAGCCACATACGTCAAAAAGCAATATCATGACTTTAAAAAAAAAACATAGTCAATTATCTCAAACATCATACTTCCGTATTTTAGTAAACTAAAACTTCAGAGTTAGGGAAATATTCTAATTGTCAAATTAATCAAAAATTTAAGTGTTAAAACTAGCATAAAAGTGAAAAGACAAAAAAACTTGTGACATCTCTAACGATCTAAAAGACAGGATGTCTATGTCTGATTTGGTTTCATAATTATACAGTTAAAACACAAAAATTCTTTAACTAATCCAACAACATAAAATATTTCCCTAAATAGTTACGATTTAGAACATGGACTATAAATAAGATAATAATACGAGCAGACAAAAGCAAATTTACCTTCATGAGTCTCCCTTCCTGGCTTAGTTTCCTGGCTTAGTTCAGCCACAAGCAGTATGTCCAAAAGCAATATCGGACATAAAAAAAAAACACATAGTCAATTATCTCGAGCATCATACTTCCGTTTTTTTAGTAAATTAGAACTTCCGTTTTTTAGTAAACTAAAACTTCAGAGTTGGGGGGAATATTCTAATTGTCAAATTAATCAAAAATTTAAGTGTTAAAACTAGCATAAAAATGAAAAGACAAAAGAAACTTGTGACACCTCTAACGATCTAAAAGACAGGATGTACATGTTTGATTTGGTTTCACAATATACAGTTGAAACATAAAAATTCTTTAACTAATCCAACAACATAAAATATTCCCCTAAATAGTTTCAATTTAAAACATTGACTATAATAAGATAATAATATGAGCATACGAGAGCAAATTTACCTTCCGTTTTTTAGTGTTGATTCTGGAAATGTCCAAAAGCAATATCGGACAAAAAAAAAAAAACACATAGTCAATTATCTCGAGCATCATACTTCCGTTTTTTTAGTAAATTAGAACTTCCGTTTTTTAGTAAACTAAAACTTTAGAGTTGGGGGAAATATTCTAATTGTCAAATTAATCAAAAATTTAAGTGTTAAAACTAGCATAAAAGTGAAAAGACAAAAGAAACTTGTGACACCTCTAACGATCTAAAAGACAGGATGTACATGTCTGATTTGGTTTCACAATATACAGTTAAAACACAAAAATTATTTAACTAATCCAACAACATAAAATATTCCCCTAAATAGTTTCGATTTAAAACATTGACTATAATAAGATAATAATATGAGCATACGAGAGCAAATTTACCTTCCGTTTTTTAGTGTTGATTCTGGAAATGTCCAAAAGCAATATCGGACAAAAAAAAAAAACACATAGTCAATTATCTCGAGCATCATACTTCCGTTTTTTTAGTAAATTAGAACTTCCGTTTTTTAGTAAACTAAAACTTTAGAGTTGGGGGAATATTCTAATTGTCAAATTAATCAAAAATTTAAGTGTTAAAACTAGCATAAAAGTGAAAAGACAAAAGAAACTTGTGACACCTCTAACGATCTAAAAGACAGGATGTACATGTCTGATTTGGTTTCACAATATACAGTTAAAACACAAAAATTATTTAACTAATCCAACAACATAAAATATTCCCCTAAATAGTTTCGATTTAAAACATTGACTATAATAAGATAATAATATGAGCATACGAGAGCAAATTTACCTTCCGTTTTTTAGTGTTGATTCTGGAAATGTCCAAAAGCAATATCGGACATAAAAAAAAAAAACACATAGTCAATTATCTCGAGCATCATACTTCCGTTTTTTTAGTAAATTAGAACTTCCGTTTTTTAGTAAACTAAAACTTTAGAGTTGGGGGAATATTCCAATTGTCAAATTAATCAAAAATTTAAGTGTTAAAACTAGCATAAAAGTGAAAAGACAAAAGAAACTTGTGACACCTCTAACGATCTAAAAGACAGGATGTACATGTCTGATTTGGTTTCACAATATACAGTTAAAACACAAAAATTATTTAACTAATCCAACAACGTAAAATATTCTCCTAAATAGTTTCGATTTAAAACATTGACTATAATAAGATAATAATATGAGCATACAGAGCAAATTTACCTTCCGTTTTTTAGTGTTGATTCAAGAAATGGCTCGATCAGTAAGCACCTCACAACCTGTTAACAACATGTACAAAACACAAAAACTCAGTCTCAAGTTTTAAGTAATCTGATCAAAGCAATGAAATATAAGGGTCAAGCATCTTACAGAGAGAACATGTCTTAATCCAAGACTAGGGTTCCAATCTTTTTTAAGTCTCTCCATTAGAAGCAACATTGGGATGGAAGATCTTTGTCATGAAGTAGCCTACAATGGCAGACCCAAGGAAATTAGAAACCGTTAGAAAGTTACATGTGTGTCTCTGGCTTAAACATCTTAGTGGTCCGTCAATTAGACATACCTTTAGGCGGCGAATGTGGAAAATCATCATGCGACAATGCCAACTTCATACGGAAAAGTCCATTCTCATAAGTAGTCCCAACTGTATGCAATTTAAAGTAGAAATAATATCTTACTTTAAATCACTCAGTATATGTAAATCATTCAACAATGAAGTTGATAAAGAAACAATTGTGCACCTGGTCCTTCAATATCAGCACATATTTGTGAGAAATCCTCGTCATTTACCACAACCTTGATGCCTTGGCGATCTGCTTGATAACATTGGGTGGTAGATTCTCATTACTTGTGTGAGCATTCAAAAAACCATCATAGAAGACAACTCAGAACAGGTAAACTTCAAAGGCACAATTCTACTTCTAAGCAAGAAATACATAGAGAGAGAGAGAGAAAGAGAATTACCATGGAGAATAATAAGTGCAAAAGGGGAGAGTCTGGACTGCAAACAAAGATAGATGGGTCACTTCATCATAGTTTTTCAACTGAGAAATTTACTTGAAGCGTCTTTTACAACCTTTGTAACCATTAGTTGCCAGAAATGAGCGGATCGGGTGCTAGGATTCAACCATGGCCGGTTGTCCACCAATATGTAGATCTTTTTACTTTAATTGCCCAGGAAAATACTGAGATCAGAAAGATATGATTGCAAGTCTCTGAAACAAAAGGAAAAAAAAAGGCTTAACAAGATAAGCAGAGAACACCAGGCAGATAAAATGTGACAATGTAGATTAGCCACGTAACTAGAGTGAGATAAGGAGCTTTGGTGAGAAAAATAAGCCAACACATTGAGATTCAAAACAATCACATACGTAAACCCTATTGCCATCCACAGAGAACAGAATATCATGAGACTAGACAAGAAAATCGCTAGAACAAAGTGCTTCAACTCTAATTCACTTCACAGGGAGACATTCACACCAAGAACTGATACTACTTCAGATTCAAGAAACGAATTCTACAGGCATTCAAAATATAAAATAAATGGGAAAAAATGGAGAACTTTGATATAAACTGTCAAAACAAAAACGAATCTTGTATTTGTCTGGAAGAACAACGTATGGGTGAGACAAGACTTATATTATAATGAAAAAGCAATCACAGAAGAGGAAAGGAAAGTATAAGTGGTTCTGAAAAGGTTCCACATTCATAGACATATAAACTGCAGAATCATTGATATCCAAATCATAACATTCAGAAACGAAAAGAAATACAAAAAAAAAACGGAATCGTGATCAAAGAGCGAAAGAGTTACCCGATCTGGAGACTCGTCAAGGGGAAAACGCATTTTGTTTCGTCACCATTCGCCATCTAAATCTGACGATTGCACTCTAATTTCAAATTGGCCTCAAAATCACTGGAAAACGAACAAAGGAGTTGGAGATAATTCGTCATTATCATACGAATACACCACAGAAATCAAAAAGAAACTAACACTACCGTCGAAAATCAAGAGAAAAGAGGTCAAGCAATTACCGTTGAAAAATTTCTAGAAATAAGACCTTAATAACATCAACGACTCTAGGGTTTCCAACAAAAACTCATAAGACCTAATTCGGGGCTAAGAAACCAACAAAAAGCCGAAGAAATAAGAGAAAAAACACATCGCAGGACAAATCAAAGTTTCCAAGAAAGAAACAGAGTCGTTGAACAAGGTAGAGAAAGAAGAAAGAAAAAACGTACCTTTCCACGAAATTGAAATACGCAGAGAGTGAGAAAAGGCGATCCCTTTCTCTCTACCTCTCTCTCGTGTAGAGTCATGATTCAAGTTGAAATCGAGAAGAGAAGAAGAGAGTCGATGTTCAATTATTATTACGAGAGAAAGAGAGAGACAAATTTTTTAAAAACAATTAAAGGAGCGTATCAAAAAAAACCAAAAAGGAAAAAGAAAGAAATTGTGGGGTAGTTTCGTAAATTTTTCTGCCAGCCTGTAATTGACCGTTAGGATGTCTTCTTCTTCCCACCCGCTAACTACTAAACTAGCCGTTACTTGTGTCACGTGTGACGTGTTTTTTAACTATGATTTATTTCTCAAGCTTCAAATTTATGGTATCCCCTAATTGAAATATATAAACCATATATAGATAAGGAAAACATCCCTTATACAGAATTTTAAGTACATTAAAGAATAATAATCGTAGATATATATTATGGTGACATTTGGTCGAGCAAATCAAATCTTATTATCATCTAAAAACCACCCAAAAAAACTTATTTATTATCAATGATTTATCGAATTAAGATTTTCGATTCTTTTTTCTCTGTAAACAAAATTTGTTTTAAAATGGAAGAATACGAAAACAAAAACTTATTTAAATTATAAATAAATAAAAGAAGAAGAAAGAAAAAATAAAGTGTTCCTGAAAACTTATGCAGATTTTTTTCTCCTTTTGTTACAAGTTTAATTATGGTTTCTTCTTTGTTGTTGAAGTAAAGATATGTAATTTAATTATGATTAATAAGATAGTAATATGAGCAAACAAGATCAAATTTACCTTCATGAGTCTCGTCTCCTGGCTTAATTCAGCCATAAGCAGTATGTCCAAAAGCAATATCACGACATAAAAAAACACATAGTCAATTATCTCAAGCATCATACTTCCGTTTTTTAGTAAACTAAAACTTTAGAGTTGGGAGAATATTCTAATTGTCAAATTAATCAAAAATTTAAGTGTTAAAACTAGCATAAAAATGAAAAGATAAATGAAACTTGTGACACCTCTAACGATATAAAAGATAAAAGACATGATGTCCATGTCTGATTTGGTTTCACAATTATACCGTTAAAACACAAAAATTCTTTAACTAATCCAACAACATAAAATATTCCCCTAGATAGTTTCGATTTAGAACATGGAATGTAACAAAATAGTAATCTGAGCAGACAAGAACAATTTTACTTTCATGAGCAAACCAAATAATTATTTTTCAATTATTTTCTTTTGTTAAAGAAAAATAACTTACTTAAATTGCATATTTCAAAACTTATATATATTATTTTGAAAGCCTGAAAGGCAATTGAAGTACCAAATAATATTGTCAGTTACATCTTCTAGTTTTTGGGCTTTTCTAATTTTTGAGATCCAAATTAAGCTAGTTGCTAGTATTGTAAGGAAATGTTTGTCTTTTTGATATATAAATTCACATATTAAAAAAAAAACAACCTGAAAAAAGTATATAATATTTTAAGTTATTTACTTAAATTTCAAATTCGAAACTTCAAAAACCATAGGACACGAAGGCTGATAAAATGGCAAATATGAAATACAATATAATTGAAATTAAATATAGAAAGAATTAAAAAAAAATAGCCACACGCCCGGTGGGACTCGAACCCACAATCGTTTGATTAGAAGTCAAACGCCTTATCCATTAGGCCACGGGCGCTTTACATGTTATTGAAAGAAAGTAAAACACTATATAAGATAACAAAGTTTCCCAACTGAAAAATACTCTTACACAGTATTCATATTTTCGATTTCTTTCCGCACATTCGTAGCCTACTGCAGGAAATAAATAAAAAAACACACACGCATTTGGTTATAATGTAAAGGTTTTGAATAAAAGTCCTGAAAGTACAAAAAATATTCAAACAAATAAGAAAGATCTTTCTACAAAAATAAAAGAAAGAAGAAGATAAATTCTGCAAATATATACATGTTTTATTCGGTTCTCAATTAGCCACACTAAAAAATCATTTCCTTCTAAAGATATGGAGATTGAGAAGATTCCAAATGTTAGAGATAATGCAGCTTGATAGAGATTCATATACTTCTTTAGAAGCTCTCTGATGTGCTTCCAAGATCTCAGGGTTACTTAGGAGCAAGTCGATAGCTTCTTTGAGCTCTAGTTTAGTCGAGACCTGTGTAACCGATAAGGGATTCGTCTGCTGCATTGCCTTCACCATATGAGAGAAATGCCCAACATGGCAACCTAATAGAAGATTACATACATGTTAAGATCAAAGAGAGAGAGAGCGTGAATTACACTATACGAGCATCTTATCTAATCTTATCACTGAGCACCTGTAATGACAGCGCAGCCAGCCGCAGCTGCTTCAGACAAGTTGTGACCATTTAATTCCGGGAAGAAAGAACCTCCAATGACGGCTATTGGAGCTACTCTGTAGAATTCTCTTAGTTCACCTGAAGATAACAAGCAGAAACAGATCATGTTGTTGAAGAAATTATATAGAGGGACCAGCACTAGGGAATTAAATTAAAAGTAAAGAACCCAACCTAGTGTATCCACCACATATATATTTGTCTTCCTTGATGTAAGCTTTTCATTTTGAGACCTTAGAGCTACCCTTTGGCCATCTTTCCGCATTTTCTACAAATATAGCTGGAGAGATTGAAGTGTGTTTTTCCAATAATAGTTACTCTAAGACAGGCCAATAATCAAAATAAGCAAGAAGGTGGTTTTGGAACATACTTGAGCAATTTGTTGGCCATGATGTGGATGTCGAGGCACAATAATGACAACAGAGTCAGGATGTGATTGGAGAAGCAAGTTGTGAACTCCTAAAATTACTGCATACAACTTTGATCATCAATTTCAAGAAATGCATTAAAAACAGAAGTTGCATACCAAATAATAAAACAAGTCGATCAGCTCCAAAGCCTTACTTCCTTAAAAGTCACTTGCTTGAGAGTGTGTATGAAAGGAAACAGAATCAAGACCGTACATATGAGATTATGACACAGTACCAATCAAATCATGGAAGCGACTGTAGATCCAAAGAAATACCGAAGAGGATAAGGTTATGCTACACATTAGTTTAAGACAATTTGTACCTTCTTCTTCGCCTCTATGTAATGAAGATGCAATCCAGACCTTCATTTCTGAGAGTTCTACTTTTAGATCTCTTATACTTTCGTATGTTCCACTAGATACATGGAACTTGTTTTCCACTGGAAGAAAACCAGACAATACAGCAAATGAAAAAAAAAAAAATGAAACCAAGTAGCGGAACATAATGGGTTGCAAATAACTTCAAACATCAAGAACTCTCTAAACATCAAATACCGTATTTCAAGTCTCCCGAAAAATTAATGACAAAGGGTGGTGCCTGCAGCAGCTGAAAATGTATACCCTGCAGGGTGCTCTGTCGCATTTGAGGCGCAAAAAATAATTAATATAACCAGATAACATAAAATTTGATTTCCCGAAGTTAGCATACATACCAGTGGGGCAATCAATGAGAATTTGGATAGCAACAACGATGCCAGGGGTAGAAAGAGAGGGCTAGACCACCGTTTAAAGGATGTTGTAGACATACGAGCGTTCAACAATGCCAATGGAATCTGAAAAATTGGATTAACAGAAACACAATTTTAACCATGCAAAGAGTCAGGTAGAGGATACTATACATTTGCATGCCGTCTTAGGAGGAGAAACCAAAATTATGTTTCCGCAGAAGCACACGAGCTTAAAACAGCACATGTAATACATCAATGGATCTCTCTACTCTCCATAAGCAACCATTTAAACTGAGTTCATTGCACAAATGATACATTCAGATAAACAATGAGAGGCAGAGATCAAGAATTACTAGAAGTTGTGCAGCAGACATGATGAGATTAGGCCACAGTTCGTTCTCCATTATGATGATCGCATTTGGTTTCCAATATCCAAGGAATCTGTCAATAGCCACCGGTGTATCGAGCGGTGCAAACTGGCCAAAAAAATCGAAACTTTAGCTCTTAAACAAGAGTTCAGAGATATCCAGCACCTGGAAACGATACAATCAAACATACCTGATGTAAAACACCAATGGGAAGTTGATTCTTTATCACTTCACTGCAACGAAAATTACAAAGAAAACTTTTCAACCCCATTCTCAGTTTAGCTTCCTACACATTGAAGTGAATGAAAGAAACAATGGGTCATACAATGCAGATACTGTCGTCGTCGTCATTAGAATAGTCATCTCTGGCTTCATATCATTGCAGCGTCTGATCACGGGAATGGCAGCCATTCCTTCACCTGATTAGACACCCCACAAAGAAAACCTAAATTCCTCCACATCGAGGAGACTAATCGCAATGATCAGTGAGAATTAGAATCAGAAGATCATGGAGGTTTATAACCTAAAGAGACGGCGTGAAACCAGACGAGCGATCCCGGCGGACGTACGGCGGAGGGACGACCGAGCCGCTCGGGCCAACGGCGAAAATGCTCTAGTCCCCGGAGCCTGCGCCACCGCATATGGAGGTGAATCAACGGGGAGACACCATAGGTTAACGCCCTGTATAATCTATATACAAGCACTCCAAGCTCCATCAAGCCTCGGCCACCCAGCGACGGCGCCGTCGTCAGCTCTCCTTTCTTCCCCGTGGGCTCCTTCTAATGACGTCGCCGTATGTTCATGAGGCCTTAAGCCCATTATATTAGTAAGTTTTTTTTAAGCCCAATAATCTCCAACAATGGCCCAATTAGCATAATAAATCAGACTCTTCTGTCAATGGAGTAACTTTAAAAATAAAGTTGGGTTTTTATTCCAACCTTATTCCATTTTTTACTCAGAAATGAAATAATGAATAAAATAATGGAGTAATGACTTAATCATATTCATGGAATAATATGGAGACAAATTTATTCAAGAATAGAATTTGGAGTAAAAAAATGTAATAGAATTAAAAATGCTATTAAACTCGCATAATTTTTTTCCTTTTTTCAGGTAAATGTTATTTTACAAATATTATTTTTACATCTTTTGGGGGCAGATACAGAAGTCATCAGTACAAGGTGATATGCAGAAGTCAAAAATATAAAAATTACTCGAGATAATAAAAGTACATATTATTCATTACTTGTTGGAAATGATCTTAAGATTCTTCAAAATGGTAGCGAGTGTAATATTGTGAACAGATAAAAATTTCTTCTAAGAAAAAGAGATAACACTATAACAGTAAACAAAAAAAAAAAAATGAGAATATCCTTTTTGCCTTTTCTCACTGGGTGAGAAATTGAGAATACTCATTTGGTCAGTGCAAATTCTTAGCGGAATAACTTTGATAGCAAGTTTAGCTTCCCACGTGCCATGTTGCTTGCTGTTGAGCTTTGTCTATCGGTTCAGATTAATCTCGAATTTACATTCGTCGATTAATAACTTGTATGTCCGAAATTATAATCCAGTTACATTTTTAATATTACTTATAGAGAAATTCTCTAAAATGCCATATGTTGTCTTCTCGTTTTTGAAAGTATCATCATTTCTAAAAATTCTTAAAAAACCAAAAAAAAACGTAGCTATTTTCTGTTTTATTTTCTTTTTTTAAAAAGTGTGTTCTATTAATACCAAATCGTATTCTATTAATTTTCGACCAAATCGTAGTTTCCTCATATTATGACCAGCATCTTAGTCTTGTTTCAGGCCACCTTAATTGGTCTGGTCAGTTTATGTATATTTATGTAATATATAGTGAATGACAATATGTTAGAAAACGTTTGTTTGATTAATGGACGTAAGAACAAATAATTAATAGAATGTCAAAGATGGCTATAATTTTGTCAAAAGCGGCAAAAGTAATTAATATATGATAATCCACCTGAAAGTTTAAATATAAAAACAAATTCTTGACCTTAATTATAGGAACTTTCCCATTACATATATAAATATAAAATCAAAATTAGTAATGAAACATGGAAGTAGGTGATAAATAGAGTGATGAAGACTTGTTCTTGAAGACTAATTAAGGTGCGGTGTCTCCTTCGCCATATTGGAGCCAAATTGTACACATCAACTAAGTGGTTCATAGACCTTAACCATATCCAATGATAGCTTCTCGAAGTATTATGTAATGCAAGCAAACAAATTAAATTATAATTAGACCATTTGGATTTAAATGAAAGAGAGAATCTTTTATGTTCTTATTAATGGTGATTTGAGCTTTTGAGGTTGAATTAATGGCAAGTATCTTCAATCCTTTTGCACGTTAAGCAGCCTCTCAAATTTATTATTTCTACCAAGTCCGAATTACATCCCAATTCACAACCGCTAGTGACTACTTTACTGTATTACTTAGATCCAAAGTTGAGTATTTTATCATTTTTTTTGCCAAATCCCGTTTCGTACTAATAAATCACTATTTAAAACGTTTAGACCATTTGGATTTTATGATTAAGTTTGGTTACCTGTTACTGAAAAGTGAAAAATGAACCAGAGATGCACAATGTTTATTGGAAACTTATATTTCTAAGAATATTATAATTTCAATATATATTCTTAAGAGAGGAAGTTCAATTTAGACGTCCATAAACATATTTTCTTTAGGAGAGATTCAAAGTCTGCATGGTAATTGTATACCGTCATAAAATAACATCAGCCATGTATTTTACAAATAAAGAAACGTAGAAGTCAATAGCATATAGAAGCGGCAGAAAGAGAAAGAAAAAATGTTTCCTTTGTGGTTCTTTGTGAGTTTGTTGTTTTAAAAAAAAAAAAATCGTAAGGGCAATCTTTTTTTTGTTGGAAAAAGAAAAAAGATTAAATTTGTTATATAATTTTTAGTTTTATGAATTGTTCATTTCAAATTGTCCTGAAACAATGAAACAATATATCAACTATTACAACAGATGTCTAGCTAACTATCTATAATACACATAACATACAAGATCACGGTAAAACGGTTATATTTCTTAAAAATTCAAATTGTTTACATCCATAATATATAAGAAATTGCATTATATGATGATCCAGCTTCATGCTAATTAAGTATAGACCATTAAGAGATTTTAACAACCCCCTCGCAGATTTTAAAAGGGGATGAGGACTAAAAAAACCATTATAAAAAAATCAACCGATACGTAATGTAATATATACACAAAGAATATATATATATATATTTATATATGCCGACAATTAAAGGTTGAAATAACACCCTCAAATAAAATAGAGGGAGAGTTTCAGTGCCAAAGTAGATAGGATATCAATTCTATATGAAGCATGGACCGGTTGTTGTTTTTTTAGTTCCTGAATTATGTCTTCTACAAAACTTGACTGAGTCTTTGATTATTTATTTTTTTTATCATATTTATTATAGCTAAAGTAACAAAGATACCCGTTTTCCCCCCTTTTTAAAGACTAAAATATTTGTACAGACTTTTTCTTTTGAGAATGAAAATATTCTATTTGTAAATGTTTTGTTCCTGGGGTAGAGATACAACAAGCTCGATCACATATTCATGAGTAGCAACATTTATAAAGAGATACATTTCTAAGCTTTTTCGAGAGATTTCAATCTCTTAGAATTTTAAATCTTTTAAAATTAGTGATAATAGTTTTGTTATAATTTAGTTTAAAGATATACCGATTCTATTTGATGAAAAAATATTGGAATATAAAGAAAATTAAAGAAAAAGTACACATATATATCATTCTAACCCCGTTTTATTATATTTTATTTCGCTTTTACGTTTTTTTTTTTTTTTTTTTTTTGCAAAACTCAGTCGTACTAACTTACGATGCCGAACTTCATTACCATTATTTATATTTTTTTGCTACGGATTCTTTCAGAAGAGTTTTTATATATACACTGATTATTTAGATAATCATTTTTCTGTAAATAAATCGTACATTATCATTATTTGGTATTATGTGTCTCTGTTACTGATATTTAGAAAATCATATAAAAATGAAAGGAAAATAAAATTGCAAATTCAGAATTATTGAAATGATGGAAGATGAATGGAATAGTTTTGAAAAATGTGAGTGAAAGAAGCAAAGTACCAAGTGTAAGAAGAACCCATGTGGTATTTGGTCCTTTTACATTATGTTTGCTTGCATGGCACTGCATGTTACTACCTCCTGGCTGCATGCAACATATGTAGTGCTGTAAATTTTCTCCAATTATTTATTTTTATTCATTTATTTATTTTTCTTTTTTCATTATTATACCTCTGCACACAATTTTTATTATTGTTTAAGTTACCATGATAATATAGAGATATCATCATACATACTTGTTTCACAGTCAAAGAAATCAAAAGCCAGTGGAAAATATTAGTTTTTGATAAAGAATGGCAAATATGAAATTGAAAATTAACAAAGACGATCGAGATCTCGGCAATTATATGGTCTAAGCAAATTAAGCATGGGTTTGCGGTCCTCGTTTATATAAAAAAAAATTTGACCCTTAAATTTTAAAAAATCTCTTTAGTTTAGTGGTAAAATTATAAAAAAATATTTATAAAATCATAAGTTCGAAACTTAATATAGTAAAGCAGTCAAATTTTTTTTGTTTAGCTTACGGCATTCTAAAACTCAGAGCCGGTTCTGATTATATAGCTCAAATAATTTGATGCGGTTTATCGGTGATGAATCTAGGTATATGCTATGTTCTAAAAAGCGGCCGCTTAGGCACTAGTCGGTGGTGAACCGCCGCGATTAGTGTCTAGGCGGTCAACCGATTTTTTTCAAAAAATCAACGCTTTTTTATAAAAGTCAACGATTTTTTCGAAAAAAAATCGTTGACTTTTTCAAAAAAGTCAATTTTTTTTTTTTTTTTTTTTTTTTGTGACGGACATANGAAGTACAACACACATGATAATTTGATCATTGAAGAAGATGATGAAGATTTTTCTCTCCTTGTACTTTTTTTTGTCTCTCAATATCAAGACAAATCTATTTTTTGCATTATATGTTTGTACTTCTTTTTGTTTTTGGAATTTATATGTGAATTTGAACTTAATTTCCTAATGTTTTGTTACTTTGATAATAAAAAAAAAACTTATTTCATACTTGTTTTGATTCATATATTCATAACTTATAACTTATATACATATAAACTTTAAAATTAAAAAAAAATGTTCAAAATTAATCGTTGATTAATAGGTGATTAATCACCGCTTTTCAGCTTAGGCGCAAATCGGTGCCCGACCGCCCGCCTAGCGCCTAGCGCCTTTTCGAACATTGGGTATATGTATATATCAATTCAATAGATTAGAGAGAAAAATAAATTAAGTTATATCGGTCTAGCATATTTAAACTCAAATCAACATTTACGTTTAACCAAAAAAAACAATTAGTTATGTCACGTAGAAACGTTATATATCTAGTAGTAAAAAATAGACATACGTACCAACGTGGACGAAGTCATAATATTGGTAATTTTGTATATGACATTTAATTTATATGATTTTAGTTTTCTTATAATTCTGATTTTTTTTGCCGAGGTCTGTATATTTCTCAGGATTAAAACCATAGCATATTATATAGTCTCGTATTAGATGTCATTTGATAATGTGATCTTTTCACTCGTGATATTAATTATTCCAAGTAAAGTAACACAGTTGGTTGGATTTTCGTTATTATGTAACAGTTAATTAACTCATCTTTAATTATAAAATCACTTAAATTATGTATATATGTTGGATAATTTTTTTTTTTTTTTTTGTTAANATTGTTTCGGTCACATGACATGCCAACTAAATACAGATTTTGTTATGAATTAAATATATAGATGCCCATTATAAAGCCCATATTCTAGGAGGTTTAGAATATTCTCTGTTTCCTTATTTCTCCTTCTTCAGTTTGCTTTCCAAGTCTATGTAAACCTATATATACCTCTCTTTATTCATGGAATAATACAACAACAATTTCCTCTCTCTCTTCTCTCTCTTTTATTCACAACACGTTATCAGCACGATAGTCTCTCGATCTGTTCTTACACCAAAAAGTAAACCATGTCAAATCTTACAAGCCTTGAATTTGGGGCTCTTGATATCACTGGAGATAACTATTTGGCATGGGCATTAGATGCTGAGTTTCATCTAAATGCAAAGGGGCTTGGTGATACAATCACGGAAGGAAATAAAGCCGAAAATCAGAATAAAGCTAAGGCTATGATATTTCTTCGTCGTCACCTCAACGAGGGCCTTAAAAACGAGTACCTGACCGTGAAAGATCCAGAAGTTCTTTGGAACAATCTGAAGGAAAGGTATGATCACCAGAAAACTGTGATCTTACCTAAAGCTCGTTACGAGTGGATTCATCTGAGACTCCAAGACTTTAAGTCTGTGAGTGAATACAACTCAGCTATGTTCCGGATTACATCCAAATTGATACTATGTGGGGAGAAAGTCACGGATGCTGAAATGCTAGAGAAGACATTCTCTACTTTTCACGCAAACAATGTTGTCTTGCAGACACAATACCGTGAAAAGGGATTCCA